>PVKP010000978.1:0-163818 GCA_004027715.1 Plecturocebus donacophilus | reverse complement strand
AGACAATGGGGAGATTTTTGAAGGATTTTCACCAGAGAAGTAACATGTCATATTTTAATTTAGAAAGATAATTTTGACAGTAATTTGGAAAATATAGTGCATGAAAAACATACCCACCATAGGGAGGCCATTTATGTGATTAATGTAGTAACTCAGAAAAAAAAAAAAAAGTACATATGAGTTAAGGTTGTGGCAGTGAGAATGCAGAGGAAGAGCATCCATAAACTATTTTGTTTTTTTCACTAGCAGAATCAACACTTCATCAGTGACTTTTTTTGTTCTATTTTTCAGGTGAATATTTTAAATTTCTTCTTCTGTCTCTTGCATGCCCTTCTTAATTCATGTAAAACTATTGATTTTCTATAAAAATAATTTGTATATAGCCCATTAACAGAGGTTTATAAGAAAACACAACTAAGTGACCTTCTTTAAAAATATATTGTTACACTATTTTAAAAAGTCTGCAACACGTTTTTTTGTAATTGCCCTGGTTTTTGCATTTGTCTTTGGAAGTGGCACAAAACTGTAATTCACTTTAAAAAAATTATTGTTACAAAAGATATGTTCCTTATATCTCACTATTTATAGCTATACTAGGACAAATTCCCAAGGAGTACTGTACCATTGAAACCTAAAATAATAGTTGCAGCAAAAGGAAATATAATTTATTGATTTCTAAATGAGTTCTAAGCAGTGTGCTAGTTTCATATGTACATTCTAGTTTATTTGTATTTTTCACAAAAGTCTTTTAGAAACAATAGCATTACCATTCCACTGATAAGATATCTGTGCTTCAGAGAGTTTAAGGAATAGGTGAAAGTCACACAGAATTTAAGAGTTATAAGTTAGGTCATGCCCAGAATCAGGTGATTCTACTAATGGCATGAGAATTTTACTTTCAGACTAGTACCTTCTAAAAATTATAGAAGCATTTATTGACTTCAGAGTAGGTCTTCATACTTACTCTTTCTTGTAATAGTTATACTGGCGATAACTAAAGTGGGACCATTTCAGGTATCTTCAGTTCCACCTAAGGACATGGACTCTGGCTCCAGCTGTCAGGATTCAAATCTCAGCTTCTTCTCTTAATATGTGATCTTGGGCAAGACAATCTTCTAATAACTCCATTTCATTGCCTCAGCTGTAGAACGTGGAGAATACTTATTTATATCTCATTAGTTGTTGGAAGGCTTACATGAGTTAAAATATGTAAAGCACTTAGAAGGGTGCCTAGCATTTATATATATATATACAGAGAGAGAGAGAGAGTTTATATGTATATATATATAGTTTGTTATCATCATCCTCATTACTTTTCAGTGGATGCTGTTACTCCTCAAAGAATACATGAAGGAGAAAGTACCAAATTATTTCAAAAAACCTTAAGAGAAGTTTTATCTAGAAATGAACTATTTAAAAGCAAATGTAGTCAATGCATGTTTTAGTAATATAATACAAATAATATGCTGTTACTGAGTTAATTGTGGTGTGATTTTAGATATGCCATTGAAAAGTCATACATTAATGCTAATTATTTTTAAGGTTTTTATGGTATACAAAAACTTAATTTTCATTGCTTTTATGAGCTTCGATAGACAGTATGATTTGATTTGCAAGTCTGGTATCTGTCTAAGATGTTATCGCTGACCTTTTCTCTTATTTTAATCCTTTGCATTAGAATTAACTCCCTCTCTTGGACTGCTTTATTTTTAGTGCCCTGTGGTGGAATATTAACCAAGCGCAAAGGGACTATTTTGTCACCTGGATACCCTGAGCCATATGACAACAATCTGAATTGTGTGTGGAAGATCACAGTGCCAGAGGGAGCTGGCATTCAAGTAAGAATATTTAAGTTTTTCTTTTTTTCAATATATATTTGTAGTTCATCTTTTCAGAGATGACAGAATGAACATTTTTTCTGACAGTTTAGAAAGTGGTTTTAACTGACATGGTTGAAATGAATAGAAAGATATTTGTTATTAATATTTTTATGTAGAATTAACAGAAAGCCGATTCAAGATGTGTAAGCAATACAAAAAATATATAACCCCCACATAACATGGAATCTTGAGGTAAGTGGATTCAAACATTATTTCAGGAGTTCAGTTGTGTCTTTCCTCACCCAGGTTATTTCCACCTCTCTGTTCTGCCATGCTCAGCCTGTTGGTTTTAGTTCTTAGATACCTTCTCTTGAGGTCTTGAGGTGGCTGCAAAAGCTCTAGCCATGACAGCCCTACATAGCAATGGCCAGGAACCAAAACAGAATGTCCCTACGTTATGTACCATTTCAGTGGTTAAGAAAGCTTTTTAGGAAAACTGCCAGCAGACGTTCCCTCCTGTTTTATTGACCAAGGTTGTAATTATATCCGTTCCTAGCCTATACAATGGACAACAACCAAAGATTTACTATGATTTGGCTCAAATAAAACTATATTAAGTAAATAAGCAAGAAGTGCAGCCTCCTCTGATGAACACATCTCTCACTTAATTGAACTAAACCAGGTATCTGTTAGCAAGGAAGAAGGATGCTCTTTAAAAATAGATAATCAACACTGACTGTCCTGTTATTTTACTTATGGCTATTTCGGGGGGTGACCAATTTGACCAATTATTCTGTTTTACATAAAGACTTTTTTCTGGATTAATTGATAATATTTTACTGCAGAATCATTATATATGTTCAATGAAAGGTAATTATGCTTCATAAATATTACATTATCTAGCCTTCACAGATATAACTTGATTACTTCTCTAATTGATTTGTAGAGTTTTTCTTTAGAAACTAGAGACATACAAGAGTTGTGGAAAAAGTAGCCAAGATGCCATGCATTCATAATTTTTAGTAAAATATCAACTTCATGGATTTATAATTGTTCAGACATTTCAAAAATTACTTGACAGGTGTTGGGAGTAAAATATGCCAGCAAACCTATGACGAAACATGAAGCATGTACATTTTCAGAGTTTTATGGACATCCAAAGATCAGAGATGCATACTTACATTCTGGTTAGTTTGTAGCCAATTTGTAAAATTTGAAGTTAACTAATTAATTCTATATTATTATAGTACAATAATAAAGATTTTAGTATTGCCCTTGTTCCAGCTTTATAGTGGATCTGAAATAATATGATATCTTTAGAAACTTCATAGAAATTTTACCACATCATCTGGTTATAATCTTCTGAAGGTTATTCTAGAGCATCTATATATTAACATCAGCTTACTTATTTCCATTTCATCTTAAAATTATAAAACCCTGGCATTATTATTATTATTTTTTTTTTTTTAGATGGAGTTTCACTCTTGTTACCGAGGCTGGAGTGCAATGGTGCGATAACGGCTCACCGCAACCTCCGCCTCCTGGATTCAAGCAGTTCTTCTACCTCAGCCTCCTGAGTAGCTGGGATTACAGGCTGCGCCACCATGCCCAGCTAATTTTTGTGTTTTTAGTAGAGACGGTATTTCACCATGTTGACCAGGATGGTCTCAATCTCTTGACCTAGTGATCCACCCGCTTCGACCTCCCAAAGTGCTGGGATTATAGACGTGAGCCACTGCACCTGGCCCTGGCATTATTTCTTTAGTTATCATCTTCTCTTTTTGAGTATTGGGTACTGAAGCCACATTGCAGTGGGTGCAATGTGGCTTCAGCACCCAATACCCTAATAGAGCCAGTCTCATAGTGAAGACCTAAATGTGATTAAATCCATTGTGTGGTTCATCTTTCTCACTCTGTCAGCAGCTGTCTATCCTGCTGTTCCTCCCTTTTCTCCTAATAGACTTTTTTTTTTATCCTTAGATCCTAGGACACCAATATTTCTTGTATTTTGTTTTGTTTTCTCTTCTACATCTGTAGCTCTTACTTCTATATCCCCACATGGTCTCCTCTTCCAATTCAACCCATTGTTCAAATATTAGTGTTTATGAGATTCTGTGGCCCTTGTTTATCTCACTTTACTCTCCCTGGGTCATTGTCTAATTCCATGGCTTCAGCTACTTTTATGTGCTAGAAATGTCCAGGACCTAAATCATAATAGACAATCAGAAAACATATTTTTGAATGAGGAGCTGAATAAATGATGAAATCCAGACCTCAATATCTAACCCAGACCTCTCACCTAAGCTTCACAACCTATATCCAACTGCCCACTGGACATTTTCAGCTAAACTTCTTGATGGCATGTCAAATTCCACCTGTCTAAAACTGACTTTATAGAATTTTTTCAAAATTATAGATCTTTCCCAGCGTTCTTTTTCTTAGAACAATTTCCTCATCCATTAAGTTGCACAAGCCAGAAATCTCGATTCTTCTCTGATGCTTACTTGGTACAATGAAATTCATCAGGTTTGTCTTTCATAAATCTCTTAAACAAGTCTGTTTCTCTCTATTCACATTTTTACTACCCAAGATCAGGTAGCCGTCATCCTTGTCCTAGGTTCTTATTCTCCTCCAATCTATTTCTTATACATCTAATAGAGTAACCATCTGAAAGTGAAAATCTAATACTATAATTTTCTTGTATATAATACCTCAGTTGTCGGCAATCTCCTTAACTCCTTTGATACTATTGATTATGCCATTGTGCTCTGTTCTCATTTTATAACTATTCTATCTGCACTATTTTAGTTCCTTGCAAAAACCTAGCTTTCTTTTGCCTCTGGACCCTTAGTGCACATTTTTCTTTCTGTCATCAACACTATGATCTCCTTTTATTTTGCTTATTCTTACTCAACATTTCTGTCTCAACTTAAATACATTTTCTGTAGAAGACCTTCCATGAACTTTAGACAAGGTTAAGTTCTCCTGCTGTATGTTATCACAGTTCCCTGGAGTTTCTTTATCATAACATCTATTACATTTTAATGTTACTGCTAATTATCTGTAAGCTCATGAGGACAGTGCCAAGTCCATTCTTACAGCTAGTACAGTGCCTGGAAGTACATTTTGCACAGTGCCTGGCAGTATATTCTCAGTAAATATTTTTAGAACAAATCAATGAATGCATGTGCAGGTGGAGATTTTACTATTTTAAGGAGTTAGCAGGCATAATAAACTACCAATGTTTGCAGAAAAGCTATGTTATATATCAGTAATCCTAGGCAAACATTATTCAAAACTGTACACATATGAATAACACTAAAATCTTTCACTGAGGAAGTACTTAGTTTATTGACTGCACTTTGGAAAGCAAAATTTGAGTTTAGCAGAGCATTTAGCAAACCTATAGTGTATAAAGCATTTCTGACTTTTAATTTTAAACAGGCTAGAAAAAACTATCAAAGACGTTTTTCTAATTAATCACTGATATAGATGCTAGTTTTAGTCATATCACTGAGTCGTAGGAACTTGTAACACACACACAATGTGTGTGTGTGTGTATATATATACATATATATATATACACACATATGACTTATATCTGAAACTTTACTAAATTTACCTAAAAGCTACTTGGCTAGTACACTAGGTTCAAAGCAATGTTTAATGTTTTTCTCTGTTGGGCCAAATATGTGTGTGAATAAAGAATTATATGAATATTCAATAAATAATATATGAGATAAAATGGGATAGTCATTGGTGAAAAGGGGAGAGAAGAAACATTTGGAATGCTGAAAAATTATAATAATATAGAGTAATTGAACATTCTTTGGAAATAACCTCAACAGATAGATTAATTTGTAAAGTTAATATAACACAAGAGTTTCCAACTCTTTGTGTGAAAGAGTGGATTCATTTGTTTGTTTATATTAGCAGAGTCTATTGGACAATTTCAGTGGGGCTACATTCAAAAGTAACAGTGCTAGTTATCAAGAAAAGGGAAATATTTATGTAAGAAACCATGGGGGAAAACATATTGGTTACATTATTGTATCAATTTACAACATGTTTATCATGATTTTATATAATCTAAAGTTAAACATAATTTGAACAGCTATATGATAGATGCCTAGTTTTAATGATTGGAAATACATTACCTCATAAAGTTATTCAATTGCCATGACAGACAGCTATATTTAATGCAAAGTTACTCTGAACACTGAGTGAATAGTTACCTCTTTTAAAATCTTCAGTTGGATTTCATGTGCTTTCGGTCATAGTAGGTACTCAGTCATTTATTTGAGTCCCTTAACAGATCTCATAGCATCATCTGCCAGTTCTTCTCGCCAAATTCTGCTTTTATACTCTTTATATTTTTATTATGCCAAACTACTTTGACAATGTACCTCGAATCCCAGTGGCAAATTATATTACATCTCTCTGACTGCTGTAAGAAATTGCCATGAGTTTTATAGTTATAAACAACAGACTTTTTTTTTTCTTCATAGCACTGAAGGCCAGAAATCCAAAATCCGCTTTACTGCACTGAAATTAATTTGCTGGCAGAACCCTTCTTCCTTTGTTCCTTCATCCAGGATCTCAAGAATGAGAGAATCTCTTCCTTTTTTTTTTTCTGCTTGTAGAGGCTGCTGGCATTCTTTGAATTCTGACCAAATCACTCCAATTTCTGCCTCCGTGGTCACATGGTCTTCTCTTCTATGAGTGTTGAATCTCCCTGTGGCTCTTTTCCCCTTTCTCGAGATTCTTAAATTGAGCTTACCTGAAAGACCCTTTCCATATATAATAGTATTTACAAGTTCCAGGGATCAGAACCTATCTTCAGGAGCCATTATTCAGCTATATACACTAGACATATGTATCCAGAAGTAAACTGACTTTCTCCTACCTAGGTAACAGATTTTCCTGGAGATGTCTACATTTTAGCTCTTGCTACCCCGCTGCTCTCAATAACTCAGAAAAGAAAATAAATTGCAAATTTTTTTTTCCCATTCTGTTGGTTGCTGGTTCACGCTAATGATTGTTTCTTTTGCTGTACCGAAGCTCTGGAGTTTAATTAGATTCCATTTGTCTACTTTGGCTTTTTTTGCCAATGCCTTGGTGTTTTAGTCATGAAGTCCTTGCCTATGCCTATGTCCTGAAGAATGGTTTTGCCTAGGTTTTCTTCTAGGGTTTTCATGGTGTTAGGTCTTATGTTTAAGTTCTTAACCCATCTGGAGTTAATTTTAGTGTAAGGTGTCAGGAAGGGGTCCAGTTTCTGCTTTCTGCACATGGCTAGCCAGTATTCCCAACACCATTTATTAAACAGAGAATCCTTTCCCCATTGCTTATTTCTGTCAAATTTGTCAAAGATCAGATAGTTGTAGATGTGTGGCATTGCCTCCAAGGCCTCTGTTCTGTTCCATTGGTCTATATCTCTGTTTTGCTACCAGTACCATGCTGTTTTGATTACTGTAGCATTGTAATACAGTTTGAAATCAGGTAGTGTGATGCCTCCAGCAGCTTTCCCCCTTTTGCTTAGGATTGTCTTGGCTCTGTGGGCTCTCTTTTGGTTTTATATGAAGCTTAAGGTGGTCTTTTCCAGTTCTTTGAAAAAGGTCATTGGCAGCTTGAAGGGGATAGTGTTGAATATATAAATTACTTTGGGCAGTATGGCCATTTTTGCAATATTGATTCTTCCTAACCATGCATGGAATGTTTTTCCATTTGTTTGTGTCCTCTTTTATTTCCTTGATCAGTGGTTTGTAGTTTTCCTTGAAGAGGTCCTTTACATCTTTGTTCATTGTATTCCCTAGGTATTTTATTCTCTTTGTAGAAATTGTGAATGGGAGTTCGCTCTTGATTTGGCTCTTTGTTAGTCTGTTGTTGGTATATAGGAATGCTTGTGATTTCTGCACAATGATTTTTGTAACCTGAGACTTTGCTGAAGTTGCTTATCAGTTTAAGGAGATTTTGGGCTGAGATGATGGGATCTTCTAAATATACAATCATGTTATCTGCAAATAGAGACAATTTGACTTCCTTTCTTCCTAATTGAATACCCTTTATTTCTTTTCTTGCCTGATTGATCTGGCTAGAACTTCCAATGACAAAGGGCTAATATCCAGAATCTACAAAGAGCTAAAGCAAATTTACAAGAAAACAACAAACAAACCCATTTAAAAGTGGGCAAAGGATATGAACAGACACTTTTCAAAAGAAGACATACATGAGGTCAACAAACATATGAAAAAATGTTGATCATCAGTGGTCATTAGAGAAATACAAATCAAAACCAATCTCACACCAGTTAGAATGATGATCATTAAAAAATCTGGAGACAACAGATGCTGAAGATGATGTGGAGAAATAGGAACACTTTTACACTGTTGGTGGGAGTGTAAATTAGTTCAACCATTGTGGAAGACAGTGGCGATTCCTCAAGGATCTAGAGATAGAAATTCCATTTGACCCAGCAATCCCAATACTGGGTATAAACCCTAAGGATTATAAATCATTCTATTATAAAGACACATGCACACATATGTTCATGCGGCACTGTTTACAATAGGAAAGACCTGGAACCAACCCAAAGCCCATCAATGATAGACTGGATAAGGAAAATATGGCACATATACACCATAGAATACTAGGCAGCCATAAAAAACGATGAGTTTGTGTCCTTTGTAGGGACATGGATGAATCTGGAAACCATCATTCTCAGCAAACTGACACAAGAACAGAAAATCAAGCACTGCATGTTCTCACTCATAGGTGGGTGTTGAACAATGACAACACATGGACACAGGGAGGGAGCATCTCATATTGGGGTCTGTGAGGAGGGTTAGGGGAGGGACAGCGGGGGTTGTGGAGGTTGGGGAGGGACATGGGGAGAAATGCCAGATATAGGTGACAGGGGGATGGAGGCAGCAAACTACCTTGCCATGTATATACCTACGCAATAATCCTGCATGATCTGTACATATACCCCAGAACCTAAAAAAAGAAAAGAAATTATTCTCAAATTTATCCTTTCACTTCCTCCCCTATTCAAATCACACAAAATTTAATGACTTCTCTACAGCAACACATGTGACATTTGGGTTCCCGGTTTTACTATTCCTGCCTCCAATACACTTCAGTCTCTTGTTGTTTTTTACTGCAATACATATTGAAATATTACTGAAATAGGTATTGAAATTGTCTTTTCACTTTTACTTTCTTCACCCAATGTAGTGGTGTACTTAGAGCACAGTCCTAATTATTTTATTCCTCTGACATCTAAAACATTTACTAGAAAACTGAAGGTATCACTATGTCTTGAAGGGCACAGTTATTATGCTGGTGTTTAGTTTTTCATTGAGTCTCTTCCCTAATCTTCCTGATAGCTAAGATTTATTGAGTCCTTACTACATGCTGGGCACTTTATATGAATTAACTAATTTAATTTTTACAATGGATCTATGAATTAGATACCCTTACAACAATGATTTATGTAAATAATCTGAGGAACAGAAAGATTAACAACCTTCCTAGAGTGACATACCAATGAGCAGAGTGAGCCAGGAGGTTGCAAACCCAGGCTCTTTGATTCTAAGTTCTACTCTTTAGAACTTTTTTACACTTTCTCTAACTTGGCATGTGTATTTCTTCTTGTGTAAATACCTTCCACTGTGGCTAAATAAGATTACTCATGGTCTACTAAATCTAGCTCATGGTTTGCCTCTTTTTACATTGTTAGACACTCAATAATTTCCTTCCGTGGAAAAACTCAATATCTTAAGCTTAGCCCAAATGTCAACTTCTGCATGACTCTTCACATTTTTCAAAAAGCCGAATGCAGTATTTTCTTCCCCTAAAGTGAAAGAAAAGGAAATTCAGATATGAAGAGGGAATTGATAATTGTTAAAGGAGGTATTATAATTATACAGCTTTACTCCTGGTCTTTCTGTCGTAGAACATTGCCATGGGGGTCTAATGCCAATCATACAGGCAGGATATCTATGGCCATGTGGCACTCACCCCTAGAAAGAGGAACCAGCATTCATTTTCGTGAAAGAATAATGATGGGTTATTTTGCAGATAAGAAATTTTTAATGAGTGAAATTGCTCTAATTATTTAGTGAATGGGTGCAGTATGTATATTTTAAACAGATTTCGGGTAAAAAAAGGAAACTTGTAATAAAATTATTCCTTTTTCTCTTCTAAAACTACAAAAAAATTTTTATGAAATAGCAAAATAGATAGTATCTGCAGTTGTGAGAGTCCTGTGGGTTCTTGCAAAAGCTCAAGCTGTGCCAAGTGATGTGCAATAAAGTAACATATGCCTCTTTCTTTAAATAAAATTTAATAGATAGGAGAGAATTAAACCTCCCCAGTACTTACTTTCTCAACTTTAAGGACTTTCACAGTGACTTAGTTATTATAACCCTATTCATTAAAATAATTTTATAAAGATACATTTGAATTAATTACAAAATATTACTTTTGGTCATCCATAATGAGACTTCTTAAAAATATCCATGTTAAAAGTCTTTAAATAAAAGGAAGAGAAGAAATTGAGCAAAGTTTAGGCAAGAAAAGGATAAATTAAAAGTATCCAGAAATTAACCTGGTTTTAAAAAGGCATATTCTAAGGTCCTATAGGCTTGTAGACCACAAATCTGGTTTTTCTTAATAGCTACAAGCAAATCAGAAAACTCAATTAGTGACATATAAATAAAAATAAACCAATTGTTTTAAACATGGATTGAGATTCTGACACTGAGTCTTTAGGTTAACTCAAAGCTTTTGAAGAGGGAAGGTTCGGAGATGACAGACACTGCTCAGGTTATACCCATAATGAACATTGCTAGGTGCTGCAAAGGCTTTTCTATGTACAAATCAGTTCATGTAAGCCAGTGCAATAATGACAAAAATCAGTTCTGTCAAAAACCCTTCTACGAAGAGTCACAATCATGTGGTCTAGAATTTGAACTCTCTTTTCCAAGGGAGTGTGGTGGATACAGTTATGTGTATCAGGTTCTAAATGTACATTCTTACCTGTAATTATTATTTAACAGGTGCAAGTTGTTAGCTTTGCTACAGAACATAATTGGGATTCTCTGGACTTTTATGATGGGGGAGACAACAATGCTCCAAGACTTGGAAGTTATTCAGGTAAATAAGACATCTGAGCTTAATTAAAATACAGAAATAATTAGGAATATAAAAAATATAAAGAGCTACCTACAACTCTTACTTGGTAGCTTTAATTTGCTTTTTACAAACTATACACAAAAATACAAGGACTGAAGTGCAAAAGATTTGATGATTATATCAATATTGCTGTTTAAAACCTAATTATAGTCTTACTAATTATTTCTATATTTGTGTAATTATTTATTGATGGTTTTATGTTACTGGTAATAGTTTCAGCTGAGTTGGGGTTCAGGAATAGTATGTGTGCCCTTTTCCTTAAAGGAAATGGATGAGCAATAATAATTAAAAATTAGAGTGTGCTTTGAATTGTGTGCTATGAAGTCATAACAATAATCATTGAGATAGTATAACAACCAGGTAAATGCTACAAGATACTGTTAAGTGAGAATAAAGAGAATACAGAATTATGTCTAGGAAATGAATAAAATTGTATAAAATTAGTATATACATGTTTATTTAACAAGACCAGAAGAAATAAAACAAAAGTCTTATTTTTTTATATAAGATGTTGACTGGTTTTTAAAATATGTTAGATTTATTAAGGTTTTTATTTTTTGAGATGTAGTCTTGCTCTGTCTCCTAGGCTGGAGTGCAGTGGTGAGATCTTGGTTAACTGCATCCTCTGTCTTCTGGGTCCAACCAATTCTCCTGACTCAATAGGCATGCACTACCACGCCCAGCTCATTTTTGTATTTTTTGGTAGAAACATCGTTTCACCGTGTTGGCTAGGCTGGTGTTGAACTCTTTGACCTCAGGTGATCCACCTGCCTCAGCCTCCCAAAGTGCTGAGATTACAGGTGTGAGCCACAATACCCAGCTAGATTTATTGATGTTTTAAAGGTAATTTATGCAATAATTTAAAAGTTTCTTTTGGCATATAGATGTTGAAATAAAAAGTTTTACTTTGTTAATTTTTACTATTATATTTTTTAATCTCTAGAAATATGAAGATAGCTAACCTATAAACTTATTCATTTCAGATATACTGAAACAAATTCGAATGGCTTTAAGCTTTTAAGAGATTTTTAAATAGAGTAGTGGAACCAATTTTTAGCATCACCAATGTGGAAAAGAAAGAAATATCTGGAGCAGGAGTTATTTGATTTAGGCATGAACAATACAGATTTAGATAGAAACCTTAGAAAACTCTCACACAATTTTTAGTACACTTTTATTTATAAAAGGTTAGGGGTAATATTATTATTATTATTATTATTATTATTATTATTATTTTCATTTTTGGAGACAGAGTCTGGCTCTGTTGCCCAGCCTGGAGTGCAGTGGTGCAATCATAGCTCACTGCAGCCTTGAATTCTTAAGCTTAAATGATCCATCTGCTTCAGCTTCCTGAATAGCTGGGACTACAGGCATGTGCCACAATCCCAATTATTTTTTATTTTTTATTATTTTTTAGAGGTGGGGTCTCACTGTGTTGCCCAGGCTCATCTCCAACTCCTGGCCTCGATCTTCCTGTCTTACAGCCTCCTGATAAGGTGGAATTGTAATCCCATGATTAATACCACACCCATCTGTAATACTTTTAAAATAATAATATAACAATAATAAAAGTGATAAGTAACAGCTGTTGATTACCAAGTGCTAGCTCTGTGTGACATTTGCCATGCATTTCCTTACTTGATCTCTCTAGCAGACCTAGTTAATTGAGGCTTAGAGAGATTAAGTTGCTTGCGATTGTACAGCTAATGTTAGAATGAGATTGGGACCCCAGTGGTGTGACTCTAGAACTAAAGCTCTTAATCACTAAGATCCTCTAAGAGACTTAAGGCAGGTGAAATAACCTTTTAAGTTTCTGTTTATCCCTGTCTTCAGTGGTTGCTGTTAGCACACTATGGCCAGGAAAAAAGCAAGTGTGTGCTCTGTAATAAGTTCCTTCTGTTATTTCATTGAAGATATCAGGGTGAGGTCCACAAAGTTGTACAAAGCAAATACAAAGAAACTAGTTACTTATAAAGAAATGTTTGTAATGATCTCAACTCATATGCTTGTTGATCTTTGTCTTAA
The DNA here is from genome assembly GCA_004027715.1 of Plecturocebus donacophilus. Taxonomy (NCBI): domain Eukaryota; kingdom Metazoa; phylum Chordata; class Mammalia; order Primates; family Pitheciidae; genus Plecturocebus; species Plecturocebus donacophilus. The sequence continues at coordinate 150,778 of PVKP010000978.1, read as the reverse complement.
ATTGTAGAATTAATGCTTATTTTCATGCTTGCCATTTGAAACTGCTAGAGTTGGAATCAAAGATCTTAAACTATTAGCTCAATAGCAAAGTCAAGAAATAATTCAAGTAGATACTTTATATTTTCAAACTTAATAACTTAATAAAATAAATTTGATCTCCTTCAGAAATCCAGAAAATCATAATTATAATGCATTTGCTGAAAGACAAGAGTAACAGTAGTTCATAATTGGAATTTTTTGGAAAGCTGACTGCCAGCTTTGCTGTCAGAGGCACTTGACCTGGTATAGAATAATCTATCTATCTTTCTCTATCTGTCTAACTTTAAGTCATTATTAAAAGGAAATCAATGACTATATTATCTGACTCATACAAACTTGTTACTATACTATAAAAATCACATGCAGGCTGGGCACAGTGGCTCACACCTGTAATCCCAGCATTTTGGGAGGCCAAGGTGGGTGGATCACCTGAAGTCAGAAGTTCAAGAACAATCTGGCCAACATAGTAAAACTTTGTCTCTACTAAAAATACAAAAATTAGCTGGATGTGGTAGCAGACGCCTGTAATCCCAGCTACTAAGGAAGCTGAGGCTAGAGAATTACTTGAACCCTGTGGGCAGAGGTTGCAGTGAGCCAAGATTGCACCACTGCACTCCAGCCCGGTCCACAAGACTGAAACTCCATCTCAAAAAAAAAAAAAAATCACATGCAAAGTTCAAAATTAAGCTTATTATTTATTCATTTTTAGTTTGCAAACTCCATTTTATTTATTGTTTTTGTTTCTTTTTAAATTAATTCACAAATCTGTTACATCAGGCAGTTAAAACTGGTTATACTTTGATAATTACAAGCCTCTGGTATAACACAGTCTTCCAAAAATCATATTGGAAAACAGAGAGCATACACAGTAATAATCTCTTTGAAAGCAATCATTGGAAGCATTCATATTTTTAACAAAATATAACTTTACATGTATTTGTATTTATTATTATTAGCTCATGCATGCAATACTGAAATTCACATGAAATTCAACATTTATTTTAGGTAAACATGTCAAATATACAGCTTTAACTTTCACCAGCTCTTTTTGTTCCTACCTATTTTTATAAAGCAATTTAAAGTCATCTCAAGTGGTCTGTCTTCTTGGAAACAGGAAAAGTACAATGAAAGAGAATTGTGAAAAAAAATATTTCTATTAAATTTTTTTGAGAAACAGCTTGGTTAATGCATATTTTTAGTGGTAATCTATTGGCCGATTAGTAAACTTACTTAATTTTGTTATAGTATTTATTACCTGACCATTGGCTTGCCTTCTCAATTATCATTTCAGGAACAACAATACCTCATCTTTTGAATAGTACGTCTAACAATCTGTATCTAAATTTTCAATCAGACATCAGTGTTTCTGCTGCAGGATTTCATCTTGAATACACAGGTAAAAATAATATCATGTGCTCTTCAGAAAGGTTGAGAACAAGTTTATATTAATTAAAAATAGTTTTGTGAATATGTATATATTATAGCAACTTTCTCAAATAAAACATTGTCTTCTTAAAATTTTGAAGTATTACTTCAATTACAAAATTATAGGGATAAAGTTTTAATGATTTAACAAAAATTTACAAGTATTTCTTTTGTTAATAAAAATAATTAATGTGAAATCTACCATCACAACAAATGTTTAAGTGTAAAATACTGTATTAACTGTAAGTCCAATATTATGCAATAGCTCTCTAGAACTTATTCATGTTGCATGACTGAAACTTTATACCCATTGAACCATAGCTCTTTATTTTCCCCTCTTCCTATCCCCTGGCAACCACCATTCTACTCTGTTTCTTTGGGTTTGACTATTTTAGATTTACCATGGAAGTGGAATAATGAAGTATTTATCCTCCTGTGATTGGTTTAGTTTACTGTGTAATGTCCTCCAGGTTCATCTGGAGGTCCTTTGGTCTATATTTCTATTTTTATCCAGTATTACACTGTTTTGGTAACTGTATCTTTGTGATATATAATCAGGAAATGTGAACCCAACACTTTTGTTCTTACCCCAGAATTCTTTGGCTATTGAAGATCTTCTGTGGTTCCATATGCATGTTAGTATTTTTTCTTTATTTGTGGAAAAGCATGTCCCAGACTTTGATAAGCATTGAATTGACTCTGTAGATTGCTTCATATAGCATGGACATTTTAACATTATTAAGTATTCCAATCCATAAACATGGGATGTATTTCTAATTATTGTGTCTTCTGTAATTTTCTCACCGCATTTTTTTAGGGTTTGTTTTCTTTTGTTTGTTTTTGAGATGGCGTTTCACCCTTGTAGCCCAGGCTGGAATGCAATGGCATGATCTTGGATCACTGCAACCTCTACCTCCTGGGTTCAAGTGATTCCCCTGCCTCAGCTTCCCAAGTAGCTGGAATTACAGGTGCTCAACACCACGCCCTGCTAATTTAATATTTTTAGAAGAGACAAGGTTTCAGCATGTTGATCAGGCTGATCTTGAACTCCTGACCTCAGGTGATCCACCTGCCTCAGCCTCCTAAAATTTGGGGATCACAGGTGTGAGCCACCTTGCCCAGCCTACTGTTTTGCAGTTTTTGGTGTACAAGTCTTTCACCTTCTTAGTTAAGTTTATTCTTAACCGAGAATAAAAATAAAATTCTATGGTAGTTTATTTTTTTCATACTATTGCACATAGGATTATTTCTTTAATTTCCTTAGGATAGTTTATTTTTAGTATATAAAAACACAATTGATTCTTTGTATATTAATTTTGTATTTTGCAACTTTACTGATTCATTTATTAGTTCTAACAGGTTTTTTTTAATGGAGTCTCCAACGTTACTGATACATAATGATTATTCATATTTCTGGGATATATGTGATATTTTTGTACATGTATACAATGTTTAGTGATCAAATTGGGACAACTGGATTATCATTTATAACATCATTTATCGTTTCTTTATGTTGGGAACATTCCAAATCTTTCTTCTCATTAAAATATACAGTAACTTAGCATTAACTTTAATCCCCCTGTTTATCAAACATCAGAATTTATTCTTTCTACCAAACTGTATTTTTGAACTCATTAACCAACCTCTCTTCATCCCTGCCTTCCAAGTCACCCATCTCAGCCTAGGATAGCCATCATTCTACTCTCTACTTCCATGAGATCGACTTTTTTAGCTTCCACATATGTATGAGAATATGTAATATCCATTTTTCTATGCCTGGCTCATTTCACTTAACATCTTCTACTCATGTTGCTGCAAATGAGAAGATTTCAGTTTTATGGCTGAAGAGTGCTCCATTGTAATGTATACCACATTTTTCCCTATCCATTCATCTGTTTATGGACATAGTTGATTCACAATAGCCATATCTTGTGAACAGAGCTGTAGTAAACATGGGAGTGCCGGTCTCCCTTTGATATACTTACTTTCTTTCTTTTGGATATATACCCAGCAGTGGGATTGCTGGATCCTATGTAGTTCTAGATTTTATTTTTTTATGAAACCTCCCTACTATTGTTTAAAATGCCTTGACTAATTTACATTCCCACTAACAATGTATAAGGGTTCCCTCTTCTCCACATTTTTGTTTGTTTGTTTAATACTACCCACTTTAATTGGGGGACGATGACATCTCATCGTGGTCCATGAGTCTTTATGTTGTTCCACATTTAGGATTTTCTCATCTGTAGGCGGGGACAATTTTACTTCTTCCTTTTTGACTTAGATGCCTTTTGTTTTTATTTCTTGACTAACTCCTCTGGCTAGGACTTACAGTAGTATTTTGATTAGAAGTGGAGAGAATGGATATCTTTACCTTGTTCCTGATCATAAAGAAAAAGCTTTTTGTTTATCTTGTTCCTAATCACAAAGAAAAAGCTTTTTGTTTTTTACCATTCAGTGTGATGTTACTTATGGGCTTTCATATATGTCCTTAGTTATGTTGAGGTAAATTTCTTATACACCTAGTTTTTTGAGTTTTTAATAATGAAATGGTGTCAAATACATTTTTTGCATCCATTGATACAATCATATGACTTTTATTATTCACTCTGTTAATGTTGTATATCACATTTATTGATTTGTATATGTTTGACCTTTGTTGCATCTCAGGAATAAATTCCACTCGGTCATGGTATATATATTTTTAACCTGCTGCTAGATTTAGCTTACTAGCATGTTGTTGAGGATTTTTGCATTCATGTTCAGAAAGGATATTAGATTATAGTTTTCTTTTCTTGTGGTGACTCTGGCTTTGGTATTAGAGCAGAGCTCTAATTTATTTATTGACAGCAATAAATAAATTTAGACATATTTTCCCCTCTTCAATTTTTCTGGAAGAGTTTGAGAAGGATTGAAGTTAATTCTTAAAATGTAAGGTAGAATTCACCAGTGAAGCCATCTGGTGCTGTGCCTTTCTTTGCTGGGAGGGTTTTGTTAAGTGATTCAATCTTTTTACTAGTTACTGGTCCATGGAGATTTTCTGTTCCTTACAATTTAGTCTTGGTAACTTTTATATTTCTAGGAATTTTCCCATTTTACTAGGTTATCCAATTTTTTGATGTGTAATTGTTCATAGCATTCTCTTATTCTTTTAATTTCTATGGCATCAATTATGCCTGCTTTTTAATTATAAGTATTTTTAAATTGTGAAAAGGGAGCTAGATCCTGTAGAAATTTTGAAACTGGAATTAGAATAAGTGGCTACTCTTGACATAGAAAATGTACATTCATCTCCCAAATTCCTGCAAAACTTTTCATCATAAAAATAGATTAGTTCCCCTGTTAAACATATATATCAGACAGCATGTCATTCCGTATATAATATTATCACAAATGTAATTAGGTGAGTGTTTGGGTAACTATGGTTTTTCTTACTCTCTTCTTAAAATGTAAGCTCCAGAAGACAAAATTTGTCATAGCACTTTGCCACGTCCATTTAGAGTACTTTTGTGTCTTTAACACTGAGGCCAGTTCCTGCAACTTATCAATCATTCAAAATGTACTTGTTGAATGAATAAATAAATGAATGGACATAAAACCCAGAGGTAAAAGATAACAAACATTTAATATTGGTATATATCATTAACATTAGTATACCTACACTGATGCTGGTGTTCATAATGGGATTTAAAACCTAGGTGTTGCATATGTTTTGTAATTCTACTGGCTTCTGCTTCCTGAAGGTATTCCACTGAGTATTAGCTCCTCAACATCACTCATCCAGGCCAATTATTACTTCATTGAAGTACCATTACCTAAGCTGAAAGTTTTGATAGAAGAGAAACTCTCAGTGGAAGCAAACAACAGCTGCAATTGATAAGCATGTGCTAAGTAAATAATAGTTTATTAATTTTTTACATGTTTTGGTTTTATAATGAAGTCTACTTTTCAGTTACTGCTAACTTCAGATACAATAAATGTATTACTATAATGCAAATACATGACAAGTCCATAAAATTCATTCATTCATTCTTTATTCAACCAATAAATACTTTGAACACCTACCATATGTCAGGCAGTATGTTTGATGTAGAAAATGTGAAGATAGATATGTCACAGTATCTTTCTTTGAAGAGTCTAGTAGAAGATACAGAAAGATAAAGCAATATTACAGTGCTCTGAATACAGTAATAGATATATTTGTGGTAGATCGCCCAAAAACAATAAATAATCAGCTCCATTTAGGCAATTCAGGGAATACTTCAAACAAGAAGTAACACTTAGGCTGAGTCTTAAAAATAAGTAGGAGTTTTACAGTTAAGCAAGAAGGGATGGGTAGATTTAGCAGAGAAAACTTTATGGTACAACACAGGTATGAAATATGCCACATTAGGAATAATTCAAACTATTTCAGTAGGGGTGGTACATGAAATTTGAGGAAGTGGCAGTAACTAAGGCTGCTTATATAGGCATGACTACTCTTGAAAGGTATAGGATGTCATAGTGAGAAATTTGACTTTGTTATAGGTGCCGCAGGTCAAAAGCAGCATATGTTTTAATAGTTATTCATAATACAGACCAATAAATTGTCATATAAGTAAATTGAAGAAACTTTAAAAAAATCTCTTTAGCATAGCTTTTGCATTTCTAAAATATATTGATGAATGCAAAATCCTTTATTGCATAAGATAATATATTGATCATTTAAATTCACAAAATGATATAGTTATATATAATATTTTTCAAACTGTTCTTTGGTTAGAAATTCTTATTTTTAATAAATGAGAGAAATTGAGCTATATCCTAATTAACACATAATAGGTGTAAATAATACATAGTATCTTGCCTTTTAGAACAGGGAATTGCAAGTTTGACTGCCCTTCTTAAGGGAAATCAATAACTAGTCATGTTAAATCTCACAATTTTAGGTCTTAGAAACCAACATCTTTGATAGAAAAGATATACTAGATATAATTTGAGTATTTAAAATATGATCTTTAATTTAGAAAGTAATGTTGAGTGTCTATGTGAAGGACACTCTGCTTTGAACTGCAGGAGAATTGAGAGATGAATGAAACAAATCTCCTTCCTAATTGAATGAAAACTTTATTACATGGAATATGTTTTTCCCTGTACTGCATTTGTGACTGGTTACCCAATTAAGTTACAACTTGTTATTTCTATAAAATGAGCAATCAAGGAAAGTTAGCATCCTCTAAATTAATTATCTGAATCAAACTAAAAAAATGTGAGGAAGAATTTACTATTGGTAATGAATGAGCATGACAATAAATAGATGCATTGGTGTATTTTATGTGCAGTTGCTTTAAATAATAACACTATCAACTCTCCTAATGGTCCAGAGACTATTCAAAGTGAATGGCATTTAATCTGTTAGTTTGAATTCACATAATCTAGATGTTTGCAAAGTGATACTTTGGGTTCAAAATGATCCCTAGATACTTCTTAAGAGTCATTAGATAGCTAGATTTTTCACCTAAGAGAAAAATAAATAAAATGTAGAGCAGGATATTTATGCAATCTATGAAATGTGTTAACTATATTTTTCAAAACCCACAAGGTGGCAACCTATTAGAAGATGATATTATAATCAGCAAGGCTTTTTAAAGTATTGCGTTGATAGGCCTTAACTAAGACATCAAAACACTTGCTGAATGCTTCCTTTTAATTGCAACATAATTTTTTTAAAACTTCCCATATTAAAGTAAATATAATTAAAAATATCAGCACTACAAAAAGCATTTAAAGGTATAGAAAAATAGTAATTTTATCATAATTTAGCAGAAGTTAATTTTCCATGTAGACAAAGATCTTTCTTTTTGAAGAAATTTAATAAATACTTTACTAAACAGTACACTTGACTACATTGGTCACCAAAAAATACTACAGTTGCATGTGCTATTTTTAAACAGTCAGTGATTCTAAATTAAAATTAGAATTATAACTAGAAAACTGAAAGGATACAGAGAAATAGATGTGAAAAAGAGAGTTACAGAATATGGGAAAAGAAAAGGCAAGCAGGGGAGAGGGACTGATAAAGGTGAGAAAAGAGAAACATTTATTTGACAGTGGGATATCAGTGCCAAAGGATGACTAATATTATTTTAATTAATTTTTAAAATTTTAGAGTATGTTTCATGTTTGCAAATCTATTGTCTAATTAATAAGGACATTAGCATAATATTTGCTAAGTATTAGGTTTAAATTCAGGAGAATAGTGGGAGATTGAACATGAAAATTTCAAGACTAAGTATTGCTTTACAAAATTAAAGACTGACAAATTCTGCTGTGGTCTTTAAGGACAAACGTATAAAACAAGCCATGGCAGCATTTTTGGCTGTGTTGTTAAGAACAGATTGAATAACAGTTAAAATGTGTTTGGTGGATCAAGTGCTACATAGAGCAGCTGCGGTTTAGAACAATATCCAGCAGGGCAATCAGACAGGCAGACTATTCACTCAGTTGCACACTGGAAAATATTACTTCCAGAAACCTCAAAGAACGCAGTGCCCTCTACTCAAGCACCACGAATTTTTTTTTTCTCACAAATAATCTATTTTGCTTATGGAAAGGGAATCTTAATTTCTGTCAAGTTTCAAAAAAGATAAGATTCTCTTAGTTGAGAAACATCTCTTTTGTGAAAATTGAAGAATCTGTTCATTTGTGAAGGCAGATTTTACTAACTAGATATAGAAATTTTGAAGAACTTCTTTTGTATTTAGAGGCATTTCAAAATACTGATTGAGATATACAGCCTCTGTAAGAGAAAACTGTGTTTTTAATGCATGTAAATAAAGACTATATGATTTTTTTTAAAAAAATACTTAATTTTAGATACTTGAGAAAAGCAAAATACTTAAACAACTAGATACTGGGAAAAAATGATGTTGTGTGTGAGTGGCGTGTGTGTGTAAACAAGGTAGGCATATTAACTTTATTCCATCAAGGAGACACTGTACATCTTTGGGTATTTCATTTGTGACAGTCTCTGAGATAAAAGTTCTGCCCACTGGGTAACATAAGGGAAGAATCACAATAGGGAAATCACAGTCTATAATCACACTATGAATACCAGTAACAGATGCAGAACACTTTAAGGTTTTCTATAAAAAAGGATAATGCTTTTTTTTTTTTCATCCAAGAAAGTAAATTCTTACTATATTCCTAAAGGAGTATTTTAAATAGTGAAGGTTTCAGGAAACATGGCAGGTGTTCCTTCTTAGTAAATGGAAATTTAAGTGAGATTCCTCCCAGCAAGTGTTTTCTCCATCTGATTTTTCTAGTCATGAGGTTTTCAGAAAAAAAAAAAAAAAAAAAATCTCTCTATATATAAGCATATAGATAGATTGATTGATTGATTTTCTAGTGGCATAGTTACTATACTGCTTTTTCTTTACTTAAATGCCTGCTTTTTATTTACTTAAAAGGTAAATGCTGGCAGACAGGTTGATTTATTTTTAATTTATTTATCTTATTTATTTTTATTTATTTATTTATTTATTTTTGGAGACAGAGTCTTGCTTTGTCACTCACGCTGGAGTGCAGTGGTGCCATCTTGGCTCACTGCAACCTCCACCTCCCAGGTTCAAGCAATTCTCCTGCCTCAGCCTCTTGAGTAGCTGGGACTGCATGTCACACAACCATGCCCAGCTAATTATTTGTATTTTAGTAGAGACGCGGTTTCCCTGTGATGCCCATGCTGGTCTTGAACTCCTGTGCTCAGGTAATCAGCCTGCCTCAGCCTCCCAAAGTGCTAGGATTACAGGTGTGAGCCCCCACGCCCAGCCAGATGGGCTGATTTTTATTACAATAGGTATCTTTTCCCTTTTGAACATGAGGTAATGGCATTTTAGCTTTAGAATGGCTGACCTTTAATATTACTATTATCACTATCTTCTGAATCAAACTAAAAAATGATTAATTATCTGAATCAAACTAAAAAAGTAAGAAAGAATTTACTGTTGGTAATGAATAAGAACAAATGGATGCATTGGTATATTTTATGTATAGTTGTTTTAAATAATAACACTACCAACTCTCCCAATGGTCCGGAGACAATCAGACAAATGCATCGTTCCTTCCACTCAATGCTTTCTACACCTTGGTCTTATTAACATTTCCAGATATTTGGTCATTTCGTATCATTACCTTCCTTTCTACTAAATAAAGGTAACATTTTTAGCCTCTTCTTCCAACAATGATTTCTTATTGCTTCATTTTTCACACATGAATTTTGTAATATTCTCCCACTTAATCAAATGAAGTATTTGTTTTTAGATGTATCATGCCTTTCCTCTCTCTATTCCTTTTATGGTTCATTTCTTCCACTTGACATGCTTTACTTCTCTTCCTTTTTCTAGCTATAAGACTCTTAATTCTTATGTTCTACTCTAAATTGTGTGTGTGTGTGTGTGTGTGATTATTTTTATTTGTGAACTTCTTATTCAATTCCATCAGTGTTCATGTTTTTTTGTTTTACCCTGTGTTGGTAAAAATCTATTTTGTTTTTGTATGTTTTGTATGTTTTTGTATGAGGTAGTCCTCACTGTTCCTTTCTTCCACCTTGTTCACTACAGATTAATTTCTCTCTTTGGGACTGTCATTTGTTTATTTGTTTGTTTGTTTGTTATTGAGAAAAAGTATTGCTCTGTCGCTCAGGCTGGAGTGCAACGGCACGATCTTGTCTCACTGCAACCTCTGCCTCCCAGGTTCAAGCAATTTTCCTGCCTTAGCCTACTGAGCAGCTGGGATTACGGGCACACGCCACCATCCCTGGCTGATACTTGTACTTTTAGTAGAGATGAGGTTTCACCACGTTCGTCAGGCTTGTCTGGAAATCCTGATCCGCCCGCCTCCGCCTCCCAAAGTGCTGGAATTACAGGCGTGAGCCACAGTGCCCGGCCTTTGCAGTTTGTTTTTATCTTACACATCACAGATATAATAGGAGAGAAACATAATTCCTATTTTACTTAAGACTGAGGGCTGGAAATCAGGTTAACAAGGGGCTGGGGGAGACATTTAGGAAGGAGTGTAATTCCTGGAGTGTAGGGGATGCTACAGTGCTCGGTGCCACAAGCTTCTTGTGCCACTCCTCAGTGCTCATTGGATCTCAGCAGCCTATGTGCTGCTTATCCTGAAACAGCTGCACACAAGTATTACCAAGGGCTGAGGAGCTGTTTGAAATACCATATCCTGTGTGGGAATTGTTTTAAAGGAAATCAATGACCCCTGCATTCATACAATATTTTAAGAAGAAAAAGAGAAGGAGACCAGCAAGGAGGCTTGCTTCAGAGGAGCAATAGGCTATTGTTTCTGCCGTTAAACATTGATCTTCTTCAATTAGAGAACAAACAAGATGAATTTTTTTCCTCACAAATTGATATGGATGGTCTACTTTTACAGACTTCATCTTCTCTGATTCCTTCTTAAAATAAATTATTCATGTGTAAACTACTGATTGTTTGGGGCATTGTTCTCATACGCTTTTTGTGAAGCATCACTGAATTTCACCATTCTTCCACCCAAATCTCACCATAAATTTGATGTTTATTCTTCATGTAATTTTTGCAGAATTCATGTTGCTCTCATAGGGGCTTTTTTCATACTAGTGTCTTATCTTTCTTGGTGACTTAAAGTAGATTCTCTTTAAACATGTTATAAGAAGATAGTAGAAGGTTTTTTGGTTAAAAAAAAGAAAATCTATGCATAATTATTTTCATAATATGCATTTTCCCCAACTTTTTGAAGTCTCCTTGTATAAATTTCTCAATTTATATCTTTACTCCAATTACTTTTTCTTAAACTTTGATGTCTTCTACTGATTTTGTTCTAACATCTGAAAACTATCTAACATATAAATTAGTTTCAAATATTAATGGAAAGATTAAGAAAAAGCCAATTTTGCTTTCTGTTAATAACAAAGCTGATTGAAGAGGAAGGATGTAGGCAGAATGGAAGAAAACATATTTGCTTGGCAACTTTGAGAGACAGAGGAAAATTAAGGCAAATATAACAGATGCTGGTTGACACAACTTCTGTGTGTCTATTCAATACAGAGAAGTTTAAACATTATTTAGTGGGGACTGATTACTATTTTGGTATTTTCTGATATAGGTTATCATAAGTCCAAATAAATCTACATCATTACTTGTATTAGGAATGTATGTTGGTTACACAGTCATGTGAACAAATGTAGCTGTACTGAATTCATAGAATTTATCCCAAATTTTTCTCACATGAAGTATCCAAGTTTTCTGTTTCCTGATCCACTGAATATGGGAATCAATTCTTAAACATATTTTTTGCTTTCTGGTGTGTCTTTTTTTTCAAATATATATGTTCCTGTTTGTAATTGTATATCTTGCATGATCATTTTTGTTGCTAGGGAAAATGATTCTAGTTCATGGAATGTCATTAAATATATTGATTGTTGGTGGCTGCCACTAAGAGAACTTGTACTTTCCAGTTGTCCTCCCACTTGAATTTTAGTAAAGCCTCCTCATTAATAGTCTTGGATTAGACTCTTCGCTTGATTGTAATGTGAATATATCCTTTCCATCTCAAATCTTTAAATTTGTAGAGACACATATTAAAATCTCACTAATGGCAAATCCTAGAGGGACATTGCAGCATCTATAAATCAATGAACAGAGTTCATTTTTGAACTTATAAAATATACATATTTTTAAAAGAGAAAACTGCATTCAGTAATGGTGTTTTCAAGGTCCTTTGAAGATACTTAGATGTTCTCAAAGATCTCAGGACATAGGCCCTGAGGAAGGCAAAGGTACGTGTTACCATAGTGAATAGATTTCCTTTCCTTACACCTAAGAGCACTCATTATTATAATTTTCAGTAAAATCATGGGAAAACTTGGAATGTCTGAAAGCATCTTTCTATCCCTTGCAATAGTTGTAAAAAGAGTAAAATTAGTCTCAAAATAATAAATGGCCAGAATGTATCCATTTGACTCTATCTTATAAATAGAAGAAGATTCCATTCAGCACAACTGTTATTATATTTTACTGCTTTCTATCCTTGAGCAATATGCTTAAGAGATAATGCATTAGGTCTTAATGAGTTTACTTTTATAATCACTAAAAATGGTCTTCTCCCTTGAGCTAATTATCTAATTATTTGGGGAAAACAGGGATTTTAAGATTAATTTTACTTTTACTTACACTAATTTTCTTGTTTGAACTAGTTTATGAATGTCAACATCTCACAAATATAACAAATATTAATTGTAGAAATACCTCCTGCCCAAATTAAATTATTAGTATTTGTCATTTCTAATTTCAATTGCCATTAACTCAGAATACATTGCATGCAGATTAGTGTAACCGATCTTTATAAACACACTGCATTTCCTAACCCTATAAGTGCTTTACAGATTTATCACAGTTTATTTTCTTTTATTTTGATCATATTTTATTTTCTGATTATCTCACTGATTTTTCACCCCTTTGTTGTGATGACTTAGAGATAGTTTTAGCCGAATTTAGATTTCTGAATTTTGTAAACACTGTGTTTTTCTCTTCATAAATTTTTCTAGTTATATCATGAGCAAGTGTCACTGGTCCTGGTACCCTGGGTTTTCTTTCAGTGAAGGCAATGATCTTTTAGCTGCATATAGAAGAAGCTTCTCATGTTGAATCAGTCCAAAGACTCAGGTGTTTAATTTTCCTTAAATTTGTAGTGCTTTATATAAATATTTGCATATTTTTTATATTAGTAGTACTAGAGCACACTTGATCTTAAACAGAAATATAGCTTTAATGACAACAGAAAAAGTATACTTTAAGAGTTATTTATCTAAAATACAAATGGACATCCTCACTTCAGTGCCTAAAACTCTTCAACAATAGTTAACATTTGTTAAGCACTTCCCACATTTCTGGCACTACTCTAAGTATTATGCATACATTTCTTTAAGTATTACAATATAACTATAAAGTCACTATTTTCTCATCCCATTTATTAGTTGAGGAAACTAAGGCACAGAAAACATCTCAGACTTAAAAACAAACCAACCGGCCAGGCGCGGTGGCTCACGCCTGTAATCCCAGCACTTTGTGAGGCTGAGGCAGGTGGATCACGAGGTCAAGAGATCGAGACCATCCTGGCCATGGTGAAACCCCGTCTCTACTAAAAATGCAAAAATTAGCCAGGCATGGTGGCATGCGCCTGTGGTCCCAGCTACTGAGGAGGCTGAGGTGGAAGAATTGCTTGAACCTAGGAGGCGGAGGCTGCAGTGAGCTGAGATTGTGCCACTGCACTCCAGCCTGGCAACAGAGCAAGACTCCATCTCACAAAAACAAACAAAAACAAAAAACCAACCAACCAACATGCAACTCAAGGAGCTAGGATGCACACACAAGGTTGTGTTCTTAACTGTGAAGTCTCCCTGCATTAAACACAGAAAGTACAAATACCTATGTTGGTTAAGACTTCAAGTCTGTCACAGTCTATATTCTGTCTTCCATTTCTATTCATTTCTTACTGCTTTCCGCAGAACACTACAATGTGTTTTTGAGAAAAACACTTCCCTCCTTTCCAAAAAAAGAAAGAAAATTCTCTAAGAACTCCATTCGTTTAATATGTTACTTTCTGTGTCAGAAATCACACACAACTACCCCCTCATTATAGTGAATTGGTAAAATGCATAATTTTTCAGTACCCATATGGATTACTTCTGTTTAATTAAAGGATTATCTTCATTTATTGCAATTGTTTCACCACATTCTAATCATCAGTTAAATCAACCTCCTCTCCTGTTCCATCAAGAATCTCTTTAGAGCAAGAGTCTCTTTAGGTTGCTTATGTTGCTGACTGATCTCTGCATTTCTGGAATGTAACAAGATACAGAGCACACAATAGGTGCTCACCAACAGCTTATTGAAAGAATAAATAATACCTACGTGTCATGATTCTATCTAACTTCTTTTTTCATTTAACTCAGTATTATTCTATAGGCTAAAATCTGATAAGTAGTGTATGTTACTGATTATTCATTTACTTATACAGAGTAATGCTAAATTATATATCAGTTACAGTAAACATAGGTAAAGTAAATAAACAAAGCATTAAGCATCAAGGTAAATGTCAGCGTAGCCTACGCTATGTGTTCCCAAACCATTGCTGCCCATCAGTGATCATAAATAGAAATATTACTCCTAAAAAAGCTTATCCACAAATATTAATCAGGTTACTTGTTACATGATTAGGTATTTGACAAAATATTTGTTTAGTAGATTAATCAATTGATTCTGAGGTACATTATGCCAGAAAAATGTCTGCATGTTTACCACAGCAGTTTTCTACATGTCTTTATTAATAGTAGAGCAACTCATATTGGATTCACAAATGTCTACATTATTCTTGAACTCCTATCTTTATAATGATAGATGTGTACTGTCAAATGATAATTTTAATATATCTTTTTAAAACTCTTAAAGGTAGTATCAGCATAGACATAAGAGTTGTATCCGTGATTTAGAGAAAAGTTGAAAATCGAAGACTTGCAACATATTTAGAATAAAAAGATCTTTACTGTCACTGAATATCACCTCTAGTGCAAAGACACATGATTCAACTCTTGTTTCTTTCTCACATGAATGCAAAAACAGTATTTTTGGTCTGTATTTTCAATAAATAAATATATATATATATATATATATATATATATATATATAGGTTGTCATGTCAAATTTATTAGTTAGTTTTTCCTTTAACAAAATAATGTTACTGGGTGTCTTAGCAGTAATTAAACATCTTCCCCTCCCTATCTCATTTGAAATCAATTTAGAATACTAGGACTTATCTATATTTATATACATATATACACACATTTATTTACACATGCACACATTCAAAATTACCAACTATAAATGATATGGTTAACATCTCTCTGGAATAGATAAATTGCTTTATGAAAAGAATTGGAAAAAATAAGTTTTGGTTATAAATAAATATTAGTAATGTGAAGCAGTAAGGATTTAATGTTTTCAGGCAGGATAACTGCCTATAATAATTTGACAGTAGACATAACTGTATGCAATTTTGCATATGGAGTTGTCCGTGGGTTCATTTTTGTTTGTTTTTGGCTACAATAGCAGATTAATTAATCCAATCCCATTAAAAATATTTAACGAGAGAGCAACTTTGATCAACAATGGCATAATTTTACAAAATTTATACTCATGAACCTTGAAATGACTCAATGTTTTGATAACTTTTGTTAAGCAGGGGACTAGATTTGGTTAAGCAGAAAAGAAGCCTTTACAACATTTTTACAAAAAAATTTTCTTACTGATTCCTACAAATAGCTGATTGTTTTTGTCACTTATAAAGAAGTGAAAAATAATTCCTAAAGATATTTTAGAGTTAATATTTAACCACTCAGAGACTTGTGTAAACTAAAAAAAGGGCTATAAAATTCAAACTGCAGGACTTTCATATATTTCTGTTTCATTTTCTTTAGTGCACATGAAAAAAAATTGGCTGCAAAAAAAAGTGAATGAAGCCATCAGCATATGACTTATCTGGCTTATCTGATTACTTCATTATTTTCTTCTCTGATACAAATCGCATTCAGCTGAAATTAGCCCAATTCAATATCATCTAAAAAAATAAAAGGGAATATGTTATTGTACTTCAAAATTTTCTGCTAGTACTAATTCATCTGGGTTATAAGTTATTTCATTACATACAAAAATAATATATGTTATTATACAAAATTTGGAGATGCAAGAAAATACAAGGAAGGACATAAAAATCACCAAAAATCTTATAATCAAGATTTACAACCACCACTATTTGGCATATGGACATTTGGTTATTTTTCTCTGTAGTTATATATATATCTGAATTTTTAACTTATATAATTGCTTTCAACTAGTTTATAGAATTTTGTATCATCTTTTAAAATTTAAAACACCTTCACAAACATTTTATTTTGTGCATGCATATTATGTAAAACTTTGTTTAAAAATGAGCATCTCAATTTTCAACTACCTCACTGTAACATAGTTTTATTTATTCTCCTCTTGGAGAAGGAAACTACCACTGCTGGATTTTGATAGTTTTTTTTTGTATAGATGACCCTGAATAGAGTACTTGATTAGAAAGGAAGACAAATGAATGTGTACAAAATTTGGCCTTCTCAATAAGAATGACTGCAAGAATGACCTTACTGGTGAAGAGTAATAAATTTACTGCTCAGGACTCCCAAGAAACTAAAACTGTAACAAAGGAAGGTGAAATTGTATTGACAAGACATACATGTTTATATCATAGTTCACTCTTTTTGTATTCAGTAATTTCTGAAAAGGGTTCTTTGAAATCAGATTAATTTAATGTGTGAGGCTCATCAATAGCCATTAAATAAGATTAATACACATGAAAGTCAATTTCTATCTCTTCTTGGATTTCAAAATCTAGTTGGAAAAGCAAGATGTAAACACTTAAAAATTTAAAAATAGGTCACTATTTAGTGGTAACCAAGTTTTCCTATTTCTATAAATTCTATATTAGCAAAAAGAATGGAACATGATGCAAGCTTAGAGACCTAGCTAATTAAGGTGCTGGGCATTGAGATTGCAATGTACAAACTCTCCTTATCTAATTCAAGTCTGCCTCAAGTATATTCCCAAATGACCACTTCACTCCTGTTCTTTACTGCCTGACTTTCTAATCAAAACATAACTCCTCTATCAAGTCACTGCTTTTACAGCATTTTCTATTGGTAAATGTTATCCAGTTTGGCATGATTTAAGCTACTCTAACCATTGTGTTATTAGATAGCTTTCATTTGCATAATTAGGCATTAGTATTTATTTTTAAAAATGTAGATAGAGAGATACACTCTCTTACACTATTCATTAATTTATACAAGTAATGTTTATTAGTGTCTTTTCAAGACACTGTGCTCTAATGGCCCTTCTGGAGCTTTTGTTCTCAGAAGGGAGATAAATATGGAACAATTAATTGCACAATTATTCACTTATTGTCAGTTTGTGTTAAGTGTCCAAAAAGAATAGAGAGGGTTGTGCTCCCCATTCTAGAGAGAAATAATCTGACAGAGGAATGAAGGACTATATATAAAGCATTATCATACTTTAGGATTTAGTTTTAAATGCTTTGTTAAAATGAAATACATATGCATACAGTATAATGCTGTTGGAGTGGTGACCTCTTCTCTAACTTATTTAAATGTGCATTAAATTTGCTTGAAAATGTAAATTATGACTAAATGAATTATAAACAATGGCTTTTTTTTTTTAAGACAGGGTTTCACCATGTTGGCCAGGCTGGTCTTAAACTCCTGACCTCAGGTGATCCGCCTGCCTTGGCCTCCCAAAGTGTTGAGATTACAGGCATGAGCCACCACACCTGGCCAACAATGGCTTTTAATAAAGATAAAAACTTTTTAGTAGTAATAGTCACATATTTGAAAAATGTTTTGGCAAAGAATCAAACATTTTGTTAAGGCTTTCAATGAATAATTTTTAGAAAACCATTTACATTTGCTATGTTTTTAGTTTATTTTGGAAAATAAATATTTTTTTTGAAAAAGATAGCTTCAATTTTTATTTTAGATTCAGGGGACGTATAGGCATGTTTGTTACATAGGTTTATTGCATGATGCTGAGATTTGGGGTATGAATGATCTCATTACCCAGGTAGTGAGTGAGTATAGTCTGTTTTCATGCTGCTGATAAACACATACCTGAGACTGGGAGATTTACAAAGTAAGAGGTTTAATTGGACTTAAAGTTCCATAGGACTGGTGAAGCCTCACAATCATGGTGGAAGGCAAAGAGCAAGTCACAACTTACATGGATGGCAGCAGACAAAGGGAAAGAACTCGTCCAGGGGAATTCCTCTTTTTAAAGCCATTGGATCTTGTAAGAATTATTCACTATCACAAGAACAGCATGGGAAATACTTGTCCTATGATTCAATTACCTCCCATAATACATGGTAATTCAAGATAAGATTTGATTGGGGACACAGCCAACCATATGATTCCACCCCTGGCCTCTCCCAAATCTCACATCCTCACATTTCAAAACCAATCATGTCTTCCCAACAGTCCTCCAAAGTCTTAATTCTTTTCAGCATAAACTTAGTAGTTCACTGTCCAAAGTCTAATTTGACTTTACTGTACTAGTTCAATTTTCATGCTACTGATAAAGACATACCTGAGACTGGGCAACTTTCAAAAGAAAGAGGTTTAATTGAACTTACAGTTTCACTGGGCTGGTGAAGCCTCATAATCATTTTGAAAAGCAAGGAAGAGCAAGTCCTGTCTTACATGGATGGCAGCAGTCAAAGAGAGAGAACTTGTGCAGGAGAATTCCTCTTTTTAAAACCACCAGGACTTGTGAAACTTATTCACTGTCAGAAGAACATCATGGGGGAGACTTGCCCCCATGATTCAATTACCTCCCACCAAGCCCCTCCGACAACAAGTGAGAATTCAAGATGAGAATTCCCACATGTTGTGGGAGAGGACACATAGGAATTCGAATATGGAGGAAACATAGCCAAACCATATTAG
This sequence comes from Plecturocebus donacophilus, assembly GCA_004027715.1. NCBI lineage: Eukaryota > Metazoa > Chordata > Mammalia > Primates > Pitheciidae > Plecturocebus > Plecturocebus donacophilus. The sequence goes on along the minus strand of PVKP010000978.1, from coordinate 131,730 downwards.
TACTCAAAGATTTTCAGCCCTTGCCTTCCTCTTTCTTTCCCCTACCCAGTAACCCCAAGTGCATATTATTTTCATCTTTATCCCCATGTCTACCAATGTTTAGCTCCCACTTATAAGTGAGAATATGTGGTATTTGTTTTTTTATTTCTGCATTAATTCTCCTGGGATAATGGCCACCAGCTGCATCCATGTTACTGCAAACAACATGATTTTACTCTTTTTTGTGACTTCATATTACTTAGTGGTGTATATAGACCATATTTTTTTAAATCCAGTCCACCAATGATGGGGACATAGGTTGATTTCACGTCTTTGATACTGTGAATAGTGCTGTGATAAACATATGAGAGCATGGGTCTTTGGTAGAATGATTATTTTTTTTCCCTTTGGTTCTATACCCAGTAATGAGATTATTGAGTTAAATGGTAGTTCTGAGTTCTTTGAGAAATCTCCAAACTGCTTTCCACAGTGGCTGAACTAATTTAGATTCCCAACAACAGTGTATAAGCATTCCCTTTTCTCTGCAGCCTTGCCAACATCTGTTGTTTTCTGACTTTTACATATTGGCCATTGTGACTAGTGTGAGATGGTATCTCATTGTGGTTTTGATTTGCATTTCTCTGTTGATTACTGATGCTGAGCATTTCTTCATGTCTGTTGGTCACTCATATGTTTTCTGAGAAGTGTCTATTAATGAGCTTTGCCCACTTTTTAATGAGATATTTGTGTTTTGTTTGTTGACTTGTTTAAGTATCTTACACATTCTGGGTATTAGAGCTGTGTCAGATGCATAACTTGTGAATATTTTCTCCCATTCTGTAGGTTGTTTACTCCTTTAATTGTTTCTTTTGCTGTGCAGAAGCTCTTCAGTTTAATTAGGTCCTACTTGTCAATTTTTGTTTTTGTTGCAATTACTTTTGAGGATATAGTCATAAATTATTTGCCAAGGCCGATGTCTGGAATGGTATTTCCTAGATTTTCTTCTAGGATTCCTGAAGTTTGATGTCTTCTATTTAAATATCGAATCCATCATGAGTTAATTTTTTGTATACAGTGAGAGGTAGGTGTCTATTTTCATTCTTCTGCCTATGGCTAGCCAGTTATCCTAGACCATTTATTAATTAGAGAATCCTTTCCTCAGTGGCTTGTTTTTGTCAACTTTGATGAAAATCAGTTAGTTGTGGATGTCTGACTTTATTTCTTAGTTCTCTATTCCACTTCATCCACCTTTGTGCCTGTTTCTGTACCAGTACCATGCTGTTTTGGTTACTGTAGCCTTGTAATATAGTTTGAAGTAGGATCTGTGATAACTCTGGCTGTGTTCCTTTTTTGGCTTATGATTACTTTGGCTATTTGGGCTTTGTTTCAGTTCCATAAATTTTAGTGTATATTTTTTCCTAATTATGTGAAAAATGATGTTGGTAGTTTGATAGCAATAGTGTTGAACATGTAGATAGGTTTGGGACTATGGCCACTTTAACGATATTGATTCTTCCAATTCATGAGCATGGAATGTTTTCCCATTGTTTGTGTCATCTGATATTTCTTTCAGAAGTGTTTTGTAGTTCTCTCCATGCAGAGATTTTTTACTTCCTTAAGATGTATTACTATGTATTCTATTTGCTTTGTGGCTATTGTAAATGAGATTATATTCTTAATTTGACTGTCAGCCTGGATGTTGGTGTATAGAAATACTGCTAACTTTTGTACATTGATATCATATCCCGACACTTTGCTGAAGTTGTTTATCAGTTCTATGAGCCTTTTGGCAGATTGTTTATGATCTTCTGAGTATAAAATCATGTTACCAGTGAAGAAAGGTAATTTGACTTCTTTTTTTCCTCTTTGGATGCCTTTAATTTCTTTCTCTTTCCTGATTACTCTGGCTAGGACTTCCAGAAGTATGTTGAGTACAAGTAGTGACAGTGACCATGCTTGTCTTGTGTCTCTTCTCAAAGTAAATGATCCCAGCTTTTGCCCATTCAGTATAATAATAGCTATGGGTTTGTCATATATGGGGCTCTTATTATTTTGAAATGTGTTTTTCTTTTTGATGCATAATTTCTTTAGGGTTTTTATCATTAAGGGATGTTGAAAGCTTGTTCTGCATCTATTGAAATGATCATATGGTTTTTATTTTTAATTCTGTTTACATGGTGAATCACATGTATTGATTTGCAAATGTTGAAATAATGTTGAATCCCAGAAAAAATCCTTTTTAATCACAGTAAACTAACATTTTATATGCTACTGGAATTAGTTTGCTAGTATTTTGCTGAGGATTTTTGGAACTATGTTCATCAGGAATATAATTCAGTATTTTTCTTTTGTTGTGTACTCAACATACTTCTGGAAGTCCTAGGCAGAGCAATCAATCAAGAGAAAGAAATAAAAGGCATCCAAAGAGAAAAAAAAAGAAGTCAAATCATCTTTCTTCACTGGCAACATGATTTTATACTTAGCATACTATAAAGAATTTGCCTTGTTTTGGTATTAGGTTGATGGTGGCATTTGTAGAATGAGTTAGGAAAGTCCTTTCTCCTTGATTTTTTGTATTAGTTTTGTTGTTGGAATTGGTATTATCTTTGTTTGTATGTTTTGTAAAATTCAGCCATGAATCCATCTGTTCTGGGGCTTTGTCTTTGTTTTTGGTAGGTTTTTTTCTACTGATTTAATTTTAGAATTCAGTAGTCTGTTCAGGGTTTTAATTTCTCACTGGTTCTATTTTGGGATGTTGTATGTTTACAGGGATTTATCCATCTAGATAAAAAATTAAATCTTGGGAGGTTACGTGTTTCCAGGAATTTATCCATTTACTCTAGATTTAAAAAAAAGTTCTTACCTAATAAAAATAATGAAAGTGTTTTGGATTATATTCTTATTCCCCTTTCAGAAAAATACTGAATTAAAGTGGTACATAATACTTTTCAGGTCGCAATGAAACACCAATTTTTCTTTTTCTTTCTTTTCTTTTCTTTTCTTTTTTTGTTTGTTTTTGAGACAGAGTTTTGCTTTGTCACCTAGCTGGAGTGCAATGGCAAGATCTTGGTTCACTGCAACCTCTGCCTCCTGGGTTCAAGCAATTCTCCTGCCTCAGCCTCCTGAATAGCTGGATTTACAGACACTTCCCACCACACCCAGCTAATTTTTTATTTTTAGTAGAGTTGGGGTTTCACCATATTGGCCAGGCTGATCTTGAACTCCTAATCTTAGATGATCCACCTGCCTCAGCCTCCCAAAATGCTGGGATTACAGGTGTGAGCTACTGTGCTTGTCCTCTCCTTTCTGATTATAGTATCTTCAGGGAAAGAAAAGTTCTACTTATAACTATATTTTAAAAATTTTACATATAAGAAGTACATAAAAATGTACCTCATGAATTTAAACGCCTATTCAGAGTAAAAGCAGAAAGAGACAAGCAAGGGAGACAAAATAGGAAGTAATTTTTTAGTTGTTTTGCTAAGAATGTTTTAAAGTATTATTTCATTCTATTATAAAAAAATATTTTTAATTTTTATGTGGGGATTTTCTTTTCAGAAATTTTTACTTTTGTTTTACAGTAGAAGACAAATTAGGCCTGGAGTTAAAAATACAATTTAGATATATTCACACAGCTGGTTCAATGACTGGTGCTGTAAAAATTTAGAAAGTATAGCTTTATAATGGTGTTCAAATGCGGATTGATCTTAACATCTACAATTAAATCTTGTTCACAGAAAGTTCTGAGTCTCAATGTAGTATCTAGTTTGATGAGACACTGATATTCAATTTCAGCAACTTAATATGCCTAACTTAAACATTTATCATTTGAAATCACTTAAATTGTTATCATTAAATATTCTTAGCAATTGGTTTGGATTCCTGTCCTGAACCACAAACTCCTAGCAGTGGAATTAAAATTGGAGACAGATATATGGTTGGCGATGTTGTATCCTTTCAGTGTGATCAAGGATATTCTCTTCAGGTAAGTCTATTTTAAAGTTGTGGTTTTGCTTTTCATTGCCTTTTCAGAATATTTTTTAAAAAATGATTGATAAGCCACAGGTTTTACAACATTGATCCTGGTTTGCATAGTGTAGTCTTAAGTCAAAAGGGTACACAATATTTAATAAAATATACACATGAGAAAAATTGCTGGAATGGACTAAATTTTTTTGTTTTGAAGTAACCAAAAGTGATTTTGAGTCAAAATTAGGAAAGTTAGGGAAGTCCTTTCTCCTTGATTTTAATTAATTAAATTAAAATCTTTACTTTGAAAGTAAAAACTAATGTCTGTTTTTGTCTCTATTCACATAGGATTGTGATAACTAAATTCCTGGATTTTTAGAGTCTGAAAATAAATGGAAGTGCTACTTAGAGCACTGAATGAAACTTCCATAACAATACATTTCCCAAATTAGTGAAAATTTACTACAAGTGCATTTTGCTTAGGAAGCGGATTTGCAATGCATATTCTGATTTTATGTATTTATATTGATCTTTTGTAATTTTTTGTGGAGAGCCTCAAGTTTATAAGAGCCTAAAAATTTCCTTAAAAAAATAAACCCATTAAGATAAAAAGTTAAGGAAGATACTATTTCACATATTAAATAAATAAATTCTTCAGAGAAAGCAAAATTAAAAATTAATTTATAGTCTTTATAGTTGTCTCACAAATTATAAATCTCAGAATTACAATCAGATTTTCAGGACATTATATTTCAATATAAAATTTAATATAAGTTGACTTGTTTTAATTTTTTATGAAACAATTTAAAAATTATTCTTTAACCTGTTTCACCTTGTGTATTACAGCAGTTTATTATAAACCACCATGTACATGACCCTTTCACTTGTACAATCACAACAGCAGCTTAGTAAAACATATTGTGATAGAAAAATATTAAAACCACAATTCTAATGTGATATGAAGTATTATTTTTTTCTACCAATATCATGTAGTTATTTTTTCCATTTTATTATAGGTATATATAATCACCTTTCTTACATTAATCATGCTAAGATTTCCATAAAAGTAAATATATGTATAAAAATAAAACCATGTACTTAAGATTGTTTTTATAATAATAATTGATGATGCTACAATAATTTTAAACTTTTTATATATGTTTAGTGAACTGCATTATTTTGCTTATGTAGGGTCACTCTCACATTACATGTATGCCAGGACCAGTAAGAAGATGGAATTATCCAATCCCAATTTGTTTAGGTAAGTTCAAAGAATATAAAGTATTTATAAGCTTCATCAAGTTTTAAAGTTTCATACTGTATATCATGATTTTGAAACATATAGTTTGCCTTTTATCAGGTCTTATTGAAATGATTTTTTGAGGAAAATATTTCACATCTTTGTTTTTTCTAATTTAAAATTTTTATTTTTGTTTTTCCTCTACTTCAATATCAGTGGATGACTTAAGCTGTTGAAACTAATACTTTTTAACAAAATTCCTAGTGTTTTCTCTGTATATCCATTGAATAGAAAAATGAGTAAATATTCTATTGCTTACTATTGAGCCAGAAGAGATAAGGAATCTAAAGTATCTAACAAAGGGAGGATGACACTTCATGGGATGTCTTTAGTGGTGACAGACAGTCAAGATATGGAATATATTAAAAGGAAACTTGGGTACCTTGAAAGTACAGGCCCACATTTTTGCTCTAACTTACTATTGCTTCCAAATTATTTCTATTCATGCTTTTTTTCCTCTTTCTCTTTTTTTGTATTTGTGTGCAGCTATTAATATACTGGGCTCTACAGAGTATGAGAAAGTAATGTGAGATATGATTCCTATCTTTAAAACATTCATTTACCATTTGGAGTACTAGAAATTAAAAAAATGAATTTATTATCAAATAATTTAGTATTAAATTATGTCATTAATTACATGATAGAATTTCAGAAAAGTAAGACTGGTGTTGACTAAAAGTAAGACTTGTGTTGAATTTCATTGGCAAATATAGTCAGCTTAGCTCTAAGGTTTTCACAGAGTTTTGGATAGTAAGTGTAATTAAGATACATGGAGGAAGAAGACAGTTCTTTCTGAGCAGGAGAAAGAGCCCAGGCCAAAAACAAGCAAACAAAACACACACACACACACACACACACACACATCCATGATTTGTGTGACTTAACTCTGCACAATGATCATACCTGTGCTATATATACTCTGCTTGGGCTGCCATAGCAGAATACTCCAGATTGAGTGGTTTTGACAGCAGAAATTTATTTTCTCACAGTTCTGGAAGCTAGAAGTTCAAAAACAAGGTGCAAGCAGATTGCTATTTATTTATTTATTTTTTTGAGACAGAGTGGCTCCCACCACCACGCCCAGCTAATTTTAGTATTTTTAGTAGAGACAGGATTTCATCATCTTAGCTAGGCTGTTTTAAACTCCTAACCTCGTGATCCACCCTCCTCAGCCTTGCAAAGTGCCAGAATTACAGGCCTGAGCCACCACACCCTGCCCAAGATTGCTCTCTTTTAAGGATCTCTCTTGTTGGCTTGTAGAAGGTATCTCTTCCATGATCATTGGTTTGTGCACCCACACTCCTGGTGTCTCTTCCTTTTCTTAAAGGACACCAGTCCTATTGGATTAAGATCCTCCCCTTGAGAACTCATTTAACTTTAAGTACCTTCATTAAAGCCCTGTCTCCAAATCCACCATGCCTGGATAATTTTGTATTTAAGTAGCTATGTTTCTCCATGTTGTTCAGGCTGGTCTCAAACTTCCTACCTCAGGTGATCTGCCCGCCTTGGCCTCCTAAAGTGCTGGCATTACAGGCATGAGCTGCCTCACCTGGCCCATTTTTAATTCCTTTGTACTCTTTTCTTGTGTTTCATGAATTCTGTCACATTAGGGTCACATTAGGGGTTAGGATTTCAAGATACAAATTTTTCAGGGGACACAATTAAGTCCATAACATTTACATATGATGTACACAATTCTTTTTAAAGAGTACTGAAAAATGTTAGAAAATGATAATGTGTTTAATTGGCAAAATACTTTGGAACTACTCAGACTTTAAATTCGATGATTTTTTAAAAGGGAAATATTTAAGGTACTATGAATAATTTATGAATGCATATTATACCAATTTTAAAATTACCTCATATATATGTAATGCAATTTTGAACATTTACATGTGTACAGATAATGCTGGTTGTAAATATATTGTGTGTGGTTTGTATATTTATGTATATATCCAATTGATCATAAAAGTTGAGAATATAAAAGCTCACAAAGAATAAAATAAATATGTTTTTTCTGCTAATATGAAAGCAGAGAGTTTAGATCTTTCATTCATTACTATATTGCTAGTGCCTGGAAAGTTTCTCATCTTAAATAGGGGTCCAATATATACTCTTGTAAACAAATTAATATAAAGGCTTGGGATACTACTCTATGTATTGTAATGTTTTTCTTTTTGATATTAACATGTAAGAATTTCTCATACTATGTTGTGTTTTCAAAATTTGAATCAAAATTTTAAAGTAAAATTTGAAATGTCAACAACTACAATTGAAGCAAACAAAGTTTGAATTTTGATTCATGACACATAGCGTTGTCTAATTTGTTCAGTTGCTTCTTTTTTGTTAAAGCTTATTTTTTCTTTTGATATTATAAATTATATATTTATTTTTTCACATTATGTATTTCATAATTTTATCTTTATTATAAATACTTCTAATGTAATTACAGCACACTTCTAATAGTTTGGTTATAATTTTTCCTGAAGAGATTAATTATGTCACTAAAGAGGACTGCTTAAAACCTTTCGTAAATATTGTCAAATTCCTTCAGAAGGTTGTACCAATTTAAATATCACTCTCGTATTACAGGACAGTTCCCATCTTGTTATATTGCTTGCATCAATTATTCTTAAAAAATTACCAATTTTCTCAGCACCATTAGACAGGATGAAAGAGAAATAAAATATAAAATTTTTTTTAAAGTACCACTTTTTAAGTAAAGTATCATTTTGATTAAATTTACATTTATATAGTAAATTAAATTAGAAAAATTAAGCTTTATTATACAGGATAAATTGATATGTAACCATATAGAAAACTTAGCAGATTTTGATGTCCAATATATATACATATATTCAAATTTCAGTTCAAAGTATAATAACCATGTATGGCAGATGTATTGTTCTTTGAGTTTCTGTTTGCTCAGCTGTTTAATGAGATAATGATGTCTACTTCACAGGCTTCTTGTGAGGATTAAATAATTTATTTAAAGTGCTCTGCACTGAACCTGAAACAGGCCAGGTTATAGTGAAAAATAGGCAGTAATTTAGGAGTTCAGTAAACGGGAATTAACTCACAAAAAGAAAGTGGACATTATAATGGAATATTTAATGACATGGACAAAGTTTACAATATATAGTTAAATGTAAAACGAGTTAAGTTATAGCATGATCCTATTCATTATAAACATGTAGGCCTTAGTGTATGCATGTATGTATGCAGAGAATAAAAATAATATAAAGACAAGAATGTTATCTGTGGGTGGTGGAATTAGAGATCATTTTTATCACTTTTCTTTTTTTTCTTTTTTTTTTTTTTTTTTGAGTTGGAGTTTTACTTTTGCTGCCCAGGCTGGAGTGCAGTGGCGCAATCTTGGCTCACCAACCTCTGCCTGCCAGGTTCAAGTGACTCTCTTGCCTCAGCCTTCTGAGTAGCTGTGATTACAGGCATGCACCACCATGCCTGGATAATTTTGTATTTAAGTAGCTATGTTTCTCCATGTTGTTCAGGCTGGTCTCAAACTTCCTACCTCAGGTGATCTGCCTGCCTTGGCCTCCTAAAGTGCTGGCATTACAGGCATGAGCTGCCTCACCTGGCCCATTTTTAATTCCTTTGTACTCTTTTCTTGTGTTTCATGAATTCTGAACAATAAGCTTGTACTACATGTGATAGAGTATTAAAATATTAGCAGTGATACAATAGCAATATTGTGAGGGGAAGCTGAAAGCAAGAGGCTGATTCAGAGAATGACTTAAAACACTAGTCATCAGATAACAAGGCTAAAGACTTGTGAATTGGAAAATAAGCAATCTGCCAGATATTTTGATGGAAAATAGGAAAATACATATGCTATTTTAGATATTAGGGACAACTAAGATGGAAAAACAGAAGTTGATTTTATTTTGGAAGGCTAAGGTATGGTTATCCCTAACAAAAAGGGTATAATGGGACACAAAAAGTCTACATGAAGTCTCTGATGACACACACAGAATTGTTATTCACAGCATATGAGTGTTGAGATTTCAGAGATACTGAGGAAACAGACATCAGACATGAACAAATTGCTGAAAGCAGTTGCATTCTTTAGTATCCTTCTTCATATGTCTTTAATGATTTGTCATAATTTTTCTTCTGTTGTTATCTGTTTACTCTTTATTCTCTTTCCTTTTCCTCTTTTGATTTTGGGATTTTCTTACCCTGAAAGGAGGGATAGTCAATGCAGAGGACAGGATTTCCAGATCATATCTAAAGGGATAGAAAGTAACAGAATTAGAAGGACAATGAGCAGCTCAAAGACTTGGAATTGTGAAGGCAAGAAAATAAAAGATACTCCTTGCCTTTTACTCAAATTTCAGAACAAAGCAAAACAAACCTGCAAGTATGGTCTTACCAGAAATTTTAAAAATATTTGATTGACCAATTATCAGATTTTGTGATGCATATGTGTGAACAATTGAATTTTGAAAAATTAATTGGTAAATATTAACTTTGTTGAAAATCGATTTGGTTTAAGAGTGAATGAACTGAGATTTCAGAAGCAAGAAAAAGCATATGGATCTATCTTTAGAGCTTGATTATAATCACAAATTTGATGAAAGGTTTATATGGAGGTTGACTCCAAGATTATATATTTTTCCCTAGTAAAATCAGCTTGACACAATTTATTCAGTTCGCACAGCAAAGGATAGTTGTCAAACTTCTTATTGAATGTTGTGTAAAACATTGTTAAAATTCCAATTGAATTTGCCTGTATTATCTATAACCTGAGGTTTGAGTAGCTATGTGTTACTACTCTTGGCAAGAAATGAGATTGCAAATAAGTGTTCTACAAAGGTAACTTTTGAACTTCATTTGTAGCCATGAAATTCGATTCTTCATCTGAGAATGAAATGATTAAAATGAGCTTTAGAGGAAAGAATGGGCTTCTAAAATGCAATTGCTCTTTAACGTATGCTCAAGAGTTCTATCTAATTATATTAAAAAATTGAGTAAATTTCTGGTCTTATAGCTTTTGCTTAGCTTATTGATAATAAACCTGTATAACAGGGATTCCAAAACAAGTACATTTATGAACTCCCTAAATTCTCAAAATTTTGTGCATCATTTGCTTATTTTTACTTCTATATTCTTTGTCTTGATTCTTTTGGATGAAATAAGGCCATATCTAATGTGTAATATGTAAACTTCTCATATATTAATGGAAACCAGTATTTTGCTTAGAATTCTTTATTGAGCCTTCTCACAAAAAGAGGAAAGGAGGGAAGGTTATGAAAATGATCCCCTCTTGAATATAATACTTAAAGCTGAAGTGGTTGGCTTGATTTTACTGTAAATTATGTCATCTTTGGGATGATTCAAAATATTTCTAGGACTACTTGAGAAAGAAACAAAGTGTCCACTGTGGAAAAGGACATGTCTTTGTTCTCTTACATTCACTGCACACGAACCATTACTTTTATGCAATAATTGATTTAGCATGCACTTATTTCAGAAGAAGGAAGGATGATGTGTTTTTATTCTGTTTTAGAAAATGTGTTGTTGATTATATTTGATTCTTAGTGTATAGTGAATGAACATTGACAATATTCAAATTTATATCAAACAGTTTTAACTCAGAGTCTTGAAAATGTGAAATGATTTTAATATGTTGTTTAATACAGTAAATTATTCCTCTACTCTGGTTTACTTTGGATTTCTGTTATTTTGCAGCTCAGTGTGGTGGTGCTATGTCAGATTTCAGTGGTGTGATTCTCAGTCCTGGGTTTCCTGGAAACTATCCCAGCAGTTTAGACTGCACATGGACAATAAAACTACCCATAGGTTTTGGTATGTGTATTAAAAACACGTGAAAGAACTTTCAATATTTATTAATGTAGCCTTAAAATAAATGTAAATGTTGAATAAGACTTTATATAATCTTCACAAATTGCAGTTTAGTTTAGGAATACATTCAATTATGTAAATTGAAGAGTGAAATTTAAATAATTGTTGCTTAAGTCAAATACATTTCACTTGGAGCACTTGAATAATTGAAAATATATGGATATTTTCTTTGTTTACTCTAATTTGTTTATTTTTTAATTGACAAAAATTGTACACATTTATCATGTACAACATATTTTGAAATATGTGTACATTTTGGAAGAACTAAATCAAGTTGATTAACATACATGACTTCAACTATTTCTTGTAGTGAGAACACTTAAAATCCCTCTTAGTAATTTTCAGGAGCTCAATATGTTGTTAATAACTGTAGTTACCATGTTGTACAATGAATTTCCTCCTTTTGTGTAGCTGAAATTTTGTATGCTTTGATCAACATTTCTTCAATCCCCTCTCTTTTATACCCTGGTAACTACCGTTCTTCTTTCTACTTCTGAGTTCAGTTTTTTCAGATCCCACATGTGAGATTATGTGCTATGTCTTTCTGTGCCTGACTTATTGCACCTAAAATAATGCCTTCCAGGATTCATCCATGTTGTTGTACATGACAGAATTTCCTTCTTTTTTATGGTTGAATAGTATTTCATTGGATATATCTCCTGTATTTCGTTTATCCATTCATCAGATGATGGACACTTAGGTTGATTCCATATCCACAATCTTATTGTGAATAATGCTGCAAAAACACAAGATTGAAGATATGTCTTCAAGATTCTGACTTCAATTCTTTTGCACATATAGCCAGTGGTAGGATTGTTGGAGCATATGATACTTCTATTTTTAACGTTTTTGAGGAACCTCTCTGTTGTTTCCTATAATAGCTGTACCAATATAAATATTTCCACCAACAGTGTGCAAGGACATTTTAGAATTAGAGAGAGGTATAGATTGGTATATATAGACTTATAGTATTTTTCAGTTGATATGTACAGCTATACCCTGAGTTAGATATGTGTAATAATAATAAATTCAACATAAATTTTATGTACATTGTTTTTGTAACTCTTTTCTTATTGGTGTTACCAAATCAGACAGTTATTATTTTCTAGTAACCCATTGAATTAATCCAATTTTCTTTGTAAGTAAATCAGATTTTATTTTTAAAAGTAGTACAAATTTTTAAATATTATATTTAAATGCAAATAGTTATAATACCTTCTTAATTTTAATGTAATAATTCCAAGTGTTCTAGATACATTACCTCATATATTGCCTTTAATAAATTCTCCTTACCCTTATATCACTAATGTACTCTCTTACAGCTTTTCCAGATCCTATGAATCTATAAATGCACTAAAAGAAGTGCTTGATTGAGGGTACACATGTTCATTAAATCTCAGACGACTAGGATAAATAGATACTCATTGAAGCACAAACCAGGTGGTTTTAGAGCAATTAAGAAATTCTGTACTATCTCACTTATCGAGGACTGAACTTAGGTATCTCACCACCCAGTAAGCATCTGCAACCTCCGAGTAAATATTTACACTGTTAATATTTAAATGTTTTATGTAAGTTAACAGATAAGTCATAGTGTTGACAAATACTGAGTATATATTATACTCCAGATACTGCTAAGTGTTGGAGATAAAATGTATGGTAAAGCAGACTTTGCGCTTTTCCTTAAATTAGTTACTGCCATAATGAGGAGATAGTAAAATGTATTATTATGATACAGTGTAACTAGAGAGTACAGGATTGCACTTAGAATGGACATCAGCCTAGAACAGGAAATGCAGCAAAATCTTGACAGAGGGAGTGTTGCTTAAACTTTAGCTTTAAAGATAATTAACCAGCCTGGGCAACATAGTGAGGCTCTGTCTGTACTATAAACACAAAAAAATTGGCCAGACATGGAGGCACCCCCTTATAAGTCCCACCTAATCAAAAGGCTGAGGCAGAAGGACTGCCTGAGTCCAGGAGTTTGAATTTACAGTGAGCTATGATCATTCCACTGGTCTCTAGCCTGGGGGATCCTATCTCTAAAAAATAAATAAATGATTAAATAAAAAAATAATAATAAAGATAAGAGTCAGTCCACCAAAGAATGTCAGTCTGCAGGGAGTGTGAAAGAATTCTAGGTAAACAAGATGACAAGTAGAAAGATGCAGATGAGAAAGCTAAAAAAATTTTAAACATGCCTGAACATTGTGTGACTGGCCTAAGGTTTTGGGAGAGCAGGAGGTTTTTGAGAGAAGGATGCTGGGAGACTTTCTGTTCACAAATCCTATTTAAGATCATTTTGGCTAAAATGTGGGAACTCTAAATTTGAAGTTGTATTCAACTTCTATGTTCATTGATAGAATACTGATGTAAATGAACAACAGATCCGAACCAGTATGGCTATTCTACATATCTTTCAATAACCACTGAAGCTTATGTAGCTAAATGAATTATTTTAAAACAAATTATTAAAAATAGTTTTAATAGTCTCATTGTAACATCATCTTCAATTTCTGGCTAATTCTTGATTTTGAAAACCAACTTTATTAAGACTTGAGTTTCATATTTGATTACATTTTAATAACCACAGTTTTCTTTGTGTTTTGATTAAATCAAATATTAGATCCAATGTTTTTAAACAGTATATATATATATATATATATATGTACAGCTAAAGAAACATTTGTTCAAGAATGTATGAAACAATTCTTGAAAAGATGATTTGTAATAAAAATTCTCAGTTAAAAATATAAATAAAAATGCACATCTCTCATCTTCACATATTAAGGTAGCATATCCAAAGTTCTAAGAAGTTGATCTAATTTTATAGAAAGTTATTTAATATTTTAAAGCATGTTTTATGTATTTCCCAAGCTTGTTTGTCCAAGGGACTCTAAAAAATCATTTAGTAACCAGATGTAAGTTTACTTGGGGCACCAGTGTAGTTATTAATAGCAAAATCTTAAGAGTCTGAATGCCTCAGTTTGCAGTTCAAGTCTACTGCATCATTGTGTAAACCTAACATGTTTTCCTTCTCTGTGACTCACCTTCCTTGTTCTCATGAAATGATGAGAATTAAATAAGTTAGCATATATAAATCACATAAGGCAGGCAATATATATCACTTACAGATAATATAAATAACTTAAAACATTCACTGAATATCAGATTTTATTATAAATAATTTGGAGAGTGGTAATAAAACAACATCAAATTCACTAAAATTGAATGTTAATTAAGCAAACATACTTAAAGATTTTTTCATCCCAGAGACATTTCACTGTATCATATTTTAGTTATGCTTATAAAGATATTGAGATTACATTGCAATATGACTACATATGACAACAATCACTAGATTTTATCTAGGTTATTATATAAAAGCCTGCATTTTCTGATAAGCAAAACACTGAAAGAATACCCTTTAAATTATATACAAGTGATATTTCTGAGAAGTTAATTTATATCCTATGAGGAATAGCTTCTAATGCAATTGTGTAATCTATGTTAATATATTACACATTTGCAATTACTTTTTATCTTAGATTGACCTTTTATGTAACACAAATTATTAAGTGGCCTTTTCCTTTAAAAATTGGTTTATGTAATTTAAAGGGTACAAGAAAGCCATTTTTTTTGATCATTTTTCATATAGTGACGTTATAATGAAGTGAAAGATTTTCCCTTTTAACTAATGGTGAATATGTGAGAGCAGTATTATTTTACTTTGAACCTTAGCAAAGTTAGCTGTCCTGGGAAGAAAGCAAATCTGTGACTCAGATCTTGAGATTATACCTCTTGACCTAAATGGAAACCTATCTAAGTACATTGATGTAATTGTGTGTATGTGTGTATGTTTATGTTAAATTTGTTAAAACAAATAAAGTTTCATAATATTTGTTTTTTTTTCTTCAGGTGTACATCTCCAGTTTGTAAATTTTTCTACGGAAACCATACATGATTATTTGGAAGTACGAAGTGGATCCTCAGAAACTAGTACTGTTATTGGCCGGCTTAGTGGTCCTCAAATACCATCTTCCTTATTTAGCACAACCCATGAAACTAGCTTATATTTTCACAGTGACTATTCACAAAACAAACAAGGATTTCATATTGTATACCAAGGTGAGAGAAATAGTAAAAGGTGAAAGTTTATTTAACCCCAAATCAGCTATTAGAAATATTTAACTGAATCTAATTATTTTCTGTATTCTGTTTTAGAAAGAAAAACAAAAAATCTTAAGCCAAGTCGAGCTTCAATTAGAAAGATTCCTAAAACAATGCAACTCTCTGGAAACTATATAGGGAGAATGATGTCTCTCTGAGACCTTAGAAAATCCTAACCATTAAAAAGGATTAGATTAGTCTTAAGTTAATACACAATTAAATTAAGTAAGGCATGGTAAATAAGCAAGGCCAGCTGGACAGTAAAGATCTATCTTTGCCTTTATATTAAAAGGAATATATTGAAAATATATTTTGTAGTATTCATATGTTGTATTGTGTGAAATTATTTTTTATAATGATAGACTAATATGACATTCCTTCATTTATTCTATTGTCATGAGAATTTAAATACTTTGATAATCATATGATGTTAGACCTGTCTGTCAAATAGAACTAGTGCACGACATTGATCAAGGTTTGTGTCTCTTTTGAGTGAAGGGTTTGGGCATAAGTAGAGCTAGGTTCAAATTTTGATTCTTCCTATTCTGTCTAATGTGGCCTATGCCTTGCTCTCCATTTGTTCATGTGCATAATGGAGTTAATTATACTACCTTTCGGATGAGTTGTATTGAACATTTTATTATAAAATGCATGTAAGGTATATTCAATGATGTGTATTATTAGTAATTACTCAGTACATTTTAGCTATTGCTATTATGATATTATTTCATGTCTTATATGTATATAGTCTGTTAAAATTAAATATTTAAAGTTATGATGATATTTTACATAGTCAAGTTTAGTTCTAATGGCTGAAATTTTTAATCAAAATAACCTAAAAGTTTATTACATCTCTGCCCTAATTATTGAAGGACTTTGTGTGATGCTTTCATATCTGAGCTCTGCAAGAACAGGGGATTGGGTTGTTCGTTGGCATATCATAAGCAGCTAGAACAGTAAGCACAATAAATATTTGCTAAAATATCTACCAAAAAGGAAATTTGAAAGTAGTTAAGATATAGGTCTGAAACATCAAATTACATGGATCTGAAATGATTATAATTTGTATTATACTTGCATGCATAATGTAAGAACACTACAAAGTTACAATGTTATACTTCTATGCAAATGAAGACTCGGCCTGCAATTAGTCTGATTGGTTGTGGACAGTCAATTTCCCATCTGCCGGGCAGAAAAGGTATAGAGTTTGCAGAGGGAATTGCCTCTGACCCTTTTGTTACTTAGGTGTGGAAAGTTAGGATTTTGCTTTCAATTTAGTTTGAGAAAGTCGTCATTAGACAGCCTTAGATTCCCTGTTTCCAGACCCTATAATCCTGTATCACTGCATTGTATATAGCATTAGAATCGGAAATTTCTCCTAAACACTTAAAATCTATTTTCTATATTTATTAAACTAAAAAGCTTGGAGTAAAAGTTGAAAGAGTGTATTTAATAGAATAATATATTCCAACTCCTAGTGACCAATTCCTAATGCACATTTGCCTTAAGTTGAAATGAGAACTCTTTTTAATATATATTTTTCATAGAATATTAATTAAAATGAAAACAACAGATTAAGAATAAAAGCACTTAACATTGGAAATAATTTGTTCGTTAATTCTGAAACCTCTAGTCCTAAAAATGTGAGTTATATTTTAACCAACAACATGATAATTCATTCAAATTCAAATGTGATTTTTTATTTGGTGAATATAGAATTTTAATTGTTTAATAGGGAAGTAGACTTTGATTTTCAGCAATTTAAGTTTTACTAATTAGAATACAATTTTGAAGTTCTTAATTAAAAAGTTCTAAATATTGATATTATATGAGTATAGGCCCTGTTCATAGATTCAACATTTATTTAGTAATGTTTAATTTAACACCTACTCTGTGAAAGGCAATGGGCAAGGCTTCAGGATATGATGAGAAAACAAACAGGAACTCTGATCTCATACAGAATATGGAGCAAGAGAAGTATAAGCAAATAAATAGCAATTATAGTGCAGTGCCAAAATTATCACATAACTGAAGTACAAAGTTTATTTTACATTAAATGAAGTTTTTTTCTAGTGCTTTATTTTACAAATTAACTTCTTTGAAATTAACTCAACATAATTATATTGTCATATGTGGAAAACAATTAGTAAAACTGTAAAAAGACTCAGAATTAAACTTATATGTATTTTCTTATTGCATTCTGTGTACTTGTAACATAATCAAGAAGCAATTGCATTCTATGGAAGAGAATCAGAATATATTCTATTAAAATTGTAGCTGTAAGAGGAGCTTACATTTTAATTAAAACATAATTTAGTTGAGTTGCACAAGTAGGTGAAGAAGGTAGCTTTTATGAATGGTACTAACATTTTAAATATGAAAATTGTAGACATGAGAAAAAATTTATGTCACAGGTCATTGACAGCATTCATCATAAATCTGAATTGCTATTTATAACCAACTACAAGTAGCATCATGTCTATTTGTAAGTTGCAAAATTACTGTAGTACCCTATCTGTGGCCTCTGAAATATGGAAAGAAAAAACATCTTTCTTTTTCCTCTTTCCAGCCTATCAGTTACAAAGCTGTCCTGATCCACGCCCGTTTCGAAATGGTTTTGTAATTGGTAATGATTTTACTGTGGGTCAAACCATTTCATTTGAATGTTTCCCAGGATATACATTAATTGGAAATTCAGCTCTGACATGCCTTCACGGAGTCAGTCGTAATTGGAATCATCCACTTCCAAGGTGTGAAGGTATGCTTCTAACTTGAAGCTATCTTTTAGGTGATATCATCTGTTTTTAATATTGTTTTGGCACTCTTACTTGTCTTCCTCTTCCAATAGTATGCTAAATATATAGTCTCTCAGCTGAAGATTTTTTTTTAAACCTCTAAGGCTCTATAATGAATAACGATTTTATTATTATTGGCAGGAGTCCTAATCTTTCCTATTGGGAGTGAAAAAAATAGTTGATTCACACTTTAAAGCTTTTCTTATGTGTGTGGGGAAGGGAAGGGGTACATGTGTGTTCGTATGCATTTAAGTCATTCTTACATAAACCACTAACCCAGATACTGCTACTGAGTTCCTTTCCTCTAGAAAACCCTTTGAAATAAAAGGCTTTGAACCTCTTGTAAGGTCTTACACGTACACATAGTAAGAGGCAAATGAAAGTTAAAGTGTTTGCATTGGTATAAAATGTTTGAAAATTGAGAAGATAAGGTAATTTACACTAATCTGGTGATCGTTAATAACAATTATTTAGTATACCTCATGTGGAAAAATAAATAAAAGTTGATTATATTTTGTGCACTATTGCCAACTTCATTTTATATACCTCAACTGAAGTAAAAACAAAGCATAAATGTATTTCATAATGCTTAAGATATGTGAAATGTTTGCCTTTTTCTCCATAGTCAGTTTATTGTTATTTTTTAAAAACATTTTGTTTTGTGACTTTTTCCATAGCTCTTTGTGGTGGAAATATAACTGCAATGAATGGCACCATTTATTCTCCTGGGTATCCTGATGAATATCCAAACTTTCAAGATTGTTTTTGGCTTGTAAGAGTACCCCCTGGGAATGGCATCTACATCAATTTTACTGTCCTTCAAACAGAACCAATATATGATTTCATTACTGTATGGTAAGTCAAAACTATTATTATTGATTGATTCAATTATATGTACAGACGAACAAGGTTGGAATACAAATATATCACAATCTTCTGTTACAGATTGTCATCTGATATTTGAATTGATGTGAGTAACTAAGACTGACAATATGTGTCTTGTAGAATGAGATACTCAAGAGAAACAGGTTTTGGCTTATTTGCCCCATGAACTTTGTAAACATTGTGGAACAAAGACTTCCTAGGTGAAAACAAGATTTAAAAATATTATTAAATTAATGTGTGTGTTAAAACAAGGAGTTAATAGACTAAGTTTAAGGTATGGAAGTTCTCTATTTACAAAAGCCACTGAAATTTAAGAGACTATATTCAAATTATAATTATTTAATATAACTAGTGGATTTCCATCATAAAATTTAGTTGTATTACAGTCTTGTCAATACAGA
Source organism: Plecturocebus donacophilus (assembly GCA_004027715.1). Classification (NCBI taxonomy): domain Eukaryota; kingdom Metazoa; phylum Chordata; class Mammalia; order Primates; family Pitheciidae; genus Plecturocebus; species Plecturocebus donacophilus. The sequence goes on along the minus strand of PVKP010000978.1, from coordinate 112,345 downwards.
TTCATACCTATAATCCCAGCAATTTGGGAGGCTGCAGTGGGTGCATCACTTCATCCCAAATACCAGCCTGGGCAACATCGTGGGACCCCATCTCTACAAAAAATAAAAAAATTAGCCAGACATGGTGGCATGTGCCTGTGGTCCCAATAGGAGGCAGGGGTAGGAGAATCCCTTGAGCCTGGGAAGTCAAGGGTGCAGTGAGCTGTGATCATGCCACTGCACTCCAGTATGGGCAACAGAGTGAGACCCTGTCTAAATAAATCAATAAAAATAGTAAAGATAATGTCCAAATTAATAATTAACAACTGATTAATAGAACTACCGTAGGAGTTCTAAGAATTGTAACTTTAACAGTCTGTGATTCTCAAGACTGTTACTGAAGAAAATAATAGAGGGGCAAACCTCAAGCATTTAAAAGCATCAGCATTTTGGTAAAAAAACCAAAGACAATGTATTAATTATAACTAACATGGGTACATTCCATTTAGGTAAAAATGTAACCTATTTTTATACTTTACATTTTAAAACATGTGGTCACCTACATATATATAAAATATACCAATATTATTGGCACTTATTGGTTAGCTTCCTGCATCTTTATTATTTGTGTAATATAAAACAATATAAGTATATGCAATACTTTTATTAAACTTGGCTCAAAACTACTCCCAAAATCAATCTTGATCTCTCTTGTCTAATAGGGATGGACCAGACCAAAATTCACCTCAGATCGGTCAGTTCAGTGGCAATACCGCTTTAGAATCAGTCTACAGTACTTCAAATCAGATTCTAATCAAATTCCACAGTGATTTCACAACAAGTGGCTTTTTTGTGCTCAGTTATCACGGTTGGTATTATCTAAGAGTTCCTATTTTATTTGGTACTATTTAATTTGTCTTGGAAAAAAGTGAATGTGTTATATATTTAACCAGTGATTGAAAAGGTATTACAATGGGAAATTTTGTAATCATAGCAACTTTAGCATTTCAAACACGTTTCCTTGCAAAAGATGACCTCTTCTATGTATTCAGGGATATTAAAATGTGAGCAAATGGATATAGAAAATAAATTAGTCAGTAATTAACCAGTAGAAAATAATCATTTTTGCATGAAAACCAATAAAAGAGAACCAGCTGTTCATACTTTATTGCATGTAATTTTGAGACATCAATATATTTTTTTCCTGTACAAAATGTTTAATCTATTCAACCTGCTGTGAATCTTTCTAAAATTAGCATTCAGTACCTTTATGCTTTGGATGGCATTACTCATTCATTTATACTCATATTTCAAAGCTGTGTCTATTCTAGAATCTTACAGTTTTAAGTGACTATTCCAGATTATTAAGTTCATAGCTTTTACTGCTGTCAAATAATTTATGTATAGTCTCAATTTTATTTCATTGTACAGGGTCCTTTGTTCTGGGCTCTGTATTAATAAACTTAACTTTATGAAAGGACATGAATAAGGTTTCAAAGAGGTGTTTCTCTTCTTTTTTTATTTAATCTTTATTTTTCACAAATAAGAAAATGGTTATTTATCTATATTGATTACATCCTGTTATCTGCTGTGACCATAGTCCCATTAAAACACATTCTGCCTCATATAACTTTGTCAGATGAATTCCATGAGTATTTCACAGGATGAATAATCTAGTAAATTAAGTTTGCAAAAATTATATGAAAATGTGTGGATGGACATGTGTTTTGCCCATTACATAATGTATGACTTTATATTTCATCTTTTTAAAGTAACTAAATATTTGATACTTAAAGGTTATATTCCATGAAAAATATAGTAAATCAACTATGATTGTATTCAAAGGTATTTAAAGCACATTGGGTCTAGTAAGAAATTGATCATAAAATTTTTGAGTTGCTTAATTTGAGCACTTATGAGCCAATTAAATGGTAGCATATTCATTTATCTATAATGATTCACTGCCACCCATAACTGATGTGCAATCCAATGAAGCCAACTGAAAAGTCAGGGGTTCAGTTTATGGCCAATACCACCCTGAACATTCCAGATCTCGTTGGAAAACTTAAGGATTCAGACAACTTTTATTCAGACTGTTTTTTTTCCAAAGATAATTTATTTGCCTTTTCTACTGTGTTGATCATTAATGCTGACAATTTGTGGATATCGCCTAAGGCTGCAATAATAGAATTATTAATTTGATAGATAACCATAACTCAGGAGCAAATAAATAACCATTAAGACCCAAAAATGAATTAGTTGCCCAACTGTATTATGTACATTTTATCTCTACAAGGATTCCTGCCTAAACTTTTTAAATCATGTTATGTACTGCTTGAAATCATAAAGAAAGGACTATTCATTGATGATAGCCACAAGATAACCCTATAGGAAATATACAATTATTATAAAATTTAGGAGACATCTCAAAGGGAAAATATTATCAAAGGAAAGGATATCAGTATTGTGTGTGTGTGTGTGTGTGTGTGTGTGCATGCGTGTATGAGACAAAGTGTGCACATTCATATAGAAAATTGTGAATAACAGAATGTATCTATATATACACACAAAGTCTTAGTGTGGATTTAAATATACACATATATGAATATGTAAACATGTATCATCATTCCAAAATACGTTTCACTTGACTTTTGCAAGTGGCTTTTGAAACGTGTGATAAAAATGGAATTGCCTAAGAATAAAGCAGATCAAATACTCATTTAGCACTTTATTTTCTATTTGACCTTAGATAAGTTACACTTTGGTGTTTACTTTCCTCAGCTGTAAAACAATATGATAGAATTGCTGAGAGGATTAAATTTCATATTCAACATGTATAATTTACTCCAATTACTGGCATATATTAGGTTAAACCTATAAAATTGTAGGTCAAAAAATCCTCTGGGCAATTTTATATAGTTCAACTATAGAAATATTGTCATTGCTACTATTATCAGCTTTACATTGAGGAGACTGAGAATCAAAGATAATTGATAATATACAGTTTGCATAGTGTCTGGAAGAGTAGATGTTCAGTAAATGTCTGTTTCCTATTGTTGTGCCAGTTTGTTGAGAATGATGGTTTCCAGATTCATCCATGTCCCTGCAAAGGACACAAACTTATCGTTTTTTATGGCTTAATAGTATTCCATGGTGCATATGTGCCACACTTCCTTGTCCAGTCTGTCATCGATGGGCATTTGGGTTGGTTCCAGGTCTTTGCTATTGTAAACAGTGCTGCAATGAACATTCATGTGCATGTGTCTTTATAATAGAACAATTTATAATCCTTTGGATATATACCTATTAATGGGATAACTGGGTCAAATGGAATTTCTATTTCTAGATCCTTGAGGAATCGCCACACTGTCTTCCACAATGGTTGAACTAATTTACACTCCCACCAACAGTGTAAAAGTGTTCCTATTTCTCCACATCCTCTCCAGCATCTGTTCTCTATGGATTTTTTAATGACCGCCATTCTAACTGGCATGAGATGGTATCTCAATGTGGTTTTGATTTGCATTTCTCTAATGACCAGTGATGATGAGCATTTTTTCATATGTTTATTGGCCTCATATATGTCTTCTTTTGAAAAGTGGCTGTTCATATCCTTCGCCCACTTTTGAATGGATTTGTTTGTTTCTTTTTTTCTTGTAAATCTGTTTTACTTCTTGGTAGATTCTGGATATTAGTTCTTTGTCAGATGGGTGGATTGCAAATTTTTTTTCCTATTCTACTGGTTGCCAGTTCACTCTAATGATTGTTTCCTTTGCTGTGAGGAAGCTCTGGAGTTTAATTAGATCTCATTTGTCTATTTTGGCTTTTGTTGCCAATGCTTTTGGTGTTTTAGTCATGAAGTCCTTGCCTATGCCTACGTCCTGAATGACTTTGCCTAGGTTTTCTTCCAAGGTTTTGATGGTGTTAGGTCTTATGTTTAAGTCTTTAATCCATTTGGAGTTAATTTTAGTGTAAAGTGTCAGGAAGGGGTCCAGTTTCTGTTTTCTGCATATGGCTAGCCAGTTTTCCCAACATCATTGATTAAACAGGGACTCCTTTCTCCATTGCTTGTTTCTGTCAAATGTGTCAAAGATCAGACAGTTGTAGATGTGTAGCATTGCTTCCGAGGTCTCTGTTCTGTTCCATTGGTCTATATCTCCACTTTGGTACTAGTACCAAGCTATTTTGATTACTGTAGCCTTGTAGTATAGTTTGAAATCAGGTAGTGTGATGCCACCAGCTTTGTTCTTTTTGATTAGAATTGACTTGGGCTATGCGGGCTTGTTTTTGGTTCCACATAAAGTTTAAGGTGGTTTTTTCCAGTTCTGTGAAGAGGGTCATAGGTAGCTTCAAGGGGATAGCATTGAATCTATAAATTACTTTGGGCAGTATGGCCATTTTCGCAATATTGATCCTTCCTAACCACAAGCATGGAATGTTTTTCTATACGTTTGTGTCCTCTCTTATTTCCTTGAGCAGTGGTTTGTAGTTCTCCTTGAAGAGATCCTTTACATCTTTTGTTAGTTGTATTCCTAGGTATTTTATTCTCCTTGTAGCTATTTTGAATGGGAGTTCGTTCTTGATTTGACTCTCTTTAAATTTGTTATTGGTGTATAGGAATGTTTGTGATTTCTGCACATTGATTTTATATCCTGAGAGTTTGCTTAAGTTGCTTATCAGTTTCAGGAGATTTTGGGCTCAGAGGATGGTGTCTTCTAAATATACAATCATGTTGTCTGCAAATAGAAACAATTTGACTTCCTTCTTTCCTGTTTGAGTACCCTTTATTTCTTTTTCTTGCCTGATTGCTCTGGCTAGAACTTCCAATACTATGTTGAACAGGAGTGGTGAGAGAGGGCATCCTTCTCTAGTGCCAGATTTCAAAGGGAATGCTTCCAGTTTTTGCCCATTCAGTATGATATTGGCTGTGGGTTTGTTGTAGGTAGCTTTTATTATTTTGAGAAACGTTCTGTCGATACCTTGTTTATTGAGAGTTTTTAGCGTAAAGCGTTGTTGAATTTTGTTGAAGGCCTTCTCTGCACTTATTGAGATAATCATGTGGTTTTTGTCTTTGGTTCTGTTTATGTGGTGAATTACGTTTATAGATTTGCGTTGTGTTGAACCAGTCTTGCATCCCCAAGATGAAGCCTAGTTGATCGTGATGGGTAAGTTTTTTGATGTACTGTTGTAATCAGTTTGCCAGTATTTTATTGAAGATTTTTGCATCTATGTTCATCGTGGATATTGGCCTGAAGTTTTCTTTTCTTGCCAGGTTTTGGTATCAGGATGATGTTGGTCTCATAAAATGATTTGGGAAGGATTCCCCTTTTTCAGATTGTTTGGAATAGTTTCAGAAGGAGTGGTCCCAGATCCTCTTTCTATGTCTAGTAGAATTCAGCTGTGAACCCATCAGGACCAGGGGTTTTTGTAGTTGGTACGCTATTAATTGTTACCTCAATTTTAGCCCTTGTTATTGGTCTATTCAGGGTTTCACCTTCCTGGTGTAGGCTTGGGAGGGTGCAAGTGTCCAGGAGTTTATCCATTTCTTCCAGGGTTACTGGTTTATGTGCATAGAGTTGTTTGTAGTAATCTCTGATGGTAGTTTGTATTTCTGTGGAATTGGTGGTGATATCCCCTGTATCATTTTTTATTGCATCTATTTCATTCTTCTCTTTCTTTTTTTATTAATCTGGCTAGTGGTCTGTCTATTTTGTTGATCTTTTCAAAAAACCAGCTCCTGGATTTATTGATTTTTTTGAAGGGTTTTTTTGTGTGTCTCTATCTCCTTCAGTTCTGCTCTGTTATTTCTTGTCTTCTTATAGCTTTTGAGTTTTTTTGATCTTGCTTCTGTATCTCTCAATTATGAAGATATGGTGTTGATTTTAGATCTTTCCTTGCTTCTCATATGGACACTGCATGTTCTCAGTCGTAGGCAGGTGTTGAACAGTGAGAACACATGGATGCAGGGAGGGGAGCATCACACCCTGGGTCTGTTGGGGAGGACTAGGGAAGGGACTTCCAGGGGTAGGGAGTTGGGGAGGGATAACATGGGGAGAAATGCCAGATATAGGTGACGGGGTTGGAGGCAGCAAACCACATTGTCATGTATGTACCTATGTAACAATCCTTCATGTTCTGCACATGTACCACAGAACCTAAAATGCAATTATATATATATATATATATATATATATATATATATATATGTAAAATCTGTTTCCATGCCATATCTTATCTCACATTTTAGATTTTTTCAAATAGGACATCTATTCATTAAATTTTATAATAACCTGCAAAAAAATTTCCAGAACCTAATGAAGCCTAATGTTTGAATCAACAACTATGGAGATTCCACCCAAATTTTAAAATAAACTTGAAGTTTGGGGGCATCGCCAGAGTTTATGTTAAAAAATGACTGAGACTTTAAATTTGTCTAGCGCAAATAGGACAATTTTCTTAAAGCATTGCTTTCATCCTTACCTGTCTTTTCAAGAATGCATGATGCCTACATTAAATCTAAAGCTACCGTATAATCCAGTTATCTGATTCTTACTCTCCAGTCCCTACACAACTTCAGTTGGGTTGGTTGTCTCACTGTCTCCTGAACTTCTATTCTTAAATCATGTCTTCATCTCCATCATAACTACTCTTGGTTACCTAATTCATCTACAGTTCTTTAAGTCTTTTTATTATGTTAAGTCCCATATTCTCCACTTCTTGATGATTGGAACTCATGGTGATCACTGTCATTAACTCTATGATTGCACTTACTCTTCTTACTAAAATTTGAAAACTTAATTACAATATGGTGTATTGTTTTATAGGCCTTATGAGTTTATCAATAGTGTTTTTTGAGGATATAAATTTCTTGTTCTTATCCCTTTTATATTTTGTCATTGGCTGATTGTATTTTAGTCTTACAGTTTGTGTTCAGACTCTTTAAAAAGTTGTTTGCATTTATTTGAGCTGTATTAGAAATAACTTTTAAAAAGATAATTTTTAGAATTACTAATGTGTAATTCTAAATCATATCCTCCTTAACAAAAACAAAAAGATATGCCGGTTAATACTAATTTGAGCTATAAGCTGAATGTCAAAATGAGATCCCATAATAGTAAAAAAACTGGTCAAATTATTTGGCATTTTTGATAAACAAACCAAGTATATAATTCATTAGAAGCTCAACACTTATTTTAAGCTGACTGAGTATAGCTAATCAGAATGGTTTACTCCCTCACCCAGTTTTCTTTATATCCTCTTATTAATTTGATAACTACTTCTGATACCTTTTGCCTTGTAATTCAGAAACGGTTTTCTCAAGACTTGTATGTTTATTTTATAAAGTCGACAGTTCAGTATTTTTATGTATTTTCTAAGGTCACATTGATAATTTAAGTTTTATTTATTAATATATTTTTAATATGCTTGAAAAGAGAAGGAAAAAAATGGGTTTTTCTCTCTAACCTAACTTCCTTTATGAGATCCAGGCAGCCATCTGTCTTTTATAAAACATCACCTTCATAAAGCCTTTTATGATCAAAAATAACATTCATAAAAAAGCTTTGCAAAATGAAAGTTCTCTACAATGAAAAAATAGGGCAAGCATAAATGTTAAGGCACTTTACCTCAGATAAAATATTTTTTTCTCATTTTAGGAAATAATTTTTTCTCTTTGTGTTGCTATAACTATGATTTCCTAAAGTAAGAATGAAATTTTCTTGATATCTGCTGTAGAGTCAAGATGAGATTGGTTTATAATTAATATTCAGTCCTAATCAATGACCCCATAAAAGATGTCACCCAAAATAAATTTTAACTGCATGTTCTTTTTGCAGTGACTTTGTATAATCATCACTATATTAGTGGTAGCTTCCATTTATTGAAAATTTACTGTGCTGAGCACTGTGTTAGGTGCTTTCCATATATTACTGCAAATTTTCATAATAACCCTATAAGGTAAGCACTATCATTTTCATTTTAATAATGAACAAACTGAGTAAAAAACCGGAAAACCCACATAAAATCAGATAACTAGTAAGTAGAAAGGTTGGCTAGAATTCAAAATAGGTCTGTCTGACTGCAAAGAATGATCTCTCTTTGAAAAATCAAATCAACAACAGCTAAAATTTGTTGTATTCTTATTAAGTGCCAGCCAATGTTCTAAGCTGATATTATCTCATTAATAGATTATATTAAATATTATATGAACCTAATTTTTCTTTAAAATTTAGTCAAAGTGATTCTCATTTTTAGCAATATGATGGGTCATCTCATTTTCTCAAATACACCTCCTAATTACAACTTGGAGCTTTAAGCTTCTTATTGTTTCATTTCCCTAAAACCTACAAATATTAACAGTACATTGGTAGATTTATCACAACTCAGTGTACTCTTCATAGTTTCTAAAATGTGCTATGGTCACTGTGCCAAGAAAAAAAGTTTTTTTGAGGTCTGACATATGTCAATCAAAATAACCAGGAGACTCGAGTATAACCAAAATATATATTTATGAATTTAATATAGAAGTTATTTCATGGTGTTTAAGTCAATTATCCAGAACACGTGACTGTCTAGTATCAGTGTATTAGGGAAACTCACTTTGTACGTGGAAGATTTTCTTAGCATAATATGATTTAATAATTGTATTATCCATTATTTTCTGTTATTAGCACATTTTCTGTTAAAGAATGAGTTGATTACATAATGACTCATTATTTTTAAGAAATGTATTTAAGAGGCCTGTAATGTGTTTCAGGTCATCTTTTATGGTTATGTTACTTTTACAATAAATGCTGTATTTGGAAACAAGTATATTTAACTTCACAAAGTCTCATCCTAAAAGAGACTGCTGCAGATGTAAGGACAGGCTTTATATAAAGCATAAATCACGATTGCCTTTAACTGTGTGACCCCATTGCCTCACATAACCTAAAGACCTGACCTCCTTTCATATTTTAATAGCTAGAGCACAGAACCCATAAAAGGTTTTACTATTTGATGTCCAGAGAGCGTGGGGGGTATGGACATTGTGCAATTGTGTGTGTGTGTGTGTGTGTGTGTGTGTGTGTGTGTGTGTGTGTGTGTGTGTGTGTGTGTGTGTGTGTGTGTGTAAAATGAAGCGATGGAGCTAAAAACCAAACTGCTAGAACTGTTATGGGGAAAAGAAAATACCATTTACTATTACTTAATTGACTTAAATGACTACATAATTATTACTCAAATGACTAAAAGTCATGTCAAAATTACTATCTTTTGACACTTCACTGTATGTATATGCCCATTGATAAGGTATGGTATTTTATTTTCTTAAATATCTTACTTTCTGTTGCCTCCAGCCAAAGACTATTAGGAACACAACTTCTGTTGAACAAAGCTAGATTTATTAACTCATGATAATGAGTGAGACAACATACGATGAGGGACTCTGTGATCTCAGCAAAAGTGTGTCAGGAGAGGCTTGATATAGGAATTTGACTGTATAAGATGATTGTAAGAAGGGTCCGAGGAAGCATAATTTTTCTCTGGATTGGATGCTGTAAGAAAATTGGAGGAGTTCTACAACTGTATATCTTAATACGTTTTCACTAGAAGGTGGTGGGAATGGAATATACCTTTATAATTAGTGTGGAAATACTCTTCATGAATGTTAGCTGAGATGGAAGGCTCTTTGTCATTTCGATGATTTGAACAGTGTTCTCATTTTCTGATTATGTCTATGGAAAGGTCTTGTTTTAACAAGGTCAAAGAATTACCTTGTCTAATGTTAGTTTTTAGTAAAATCGTTTAACAGAAGATAATGACCTATTAGTTAGAGCTAGGTCTGTATGCCAGGGTACTCAACAATGTAGAGAAGAGGCCTTTGGCACATTATTTTTCAGATTTTTGATGGGTTCAGCACTAAGGTAGGATACTTTAAACTAGCTGTCTGCATGTGGAAAAGATAATTCATGCAACAGATATTGAAATATTCTTACAGTAATCCAGGAAATATCCCAATAGTTTTGTTTCCCAATAATTTCTGTTATTTTTTTCCTAGGGAAATAAAAGGAGTCACTTCTTGTTTATTGTATTAGTCCATTCTCATCCTGCTATAAAGAACTGCCCAAGAGTTGGTAATTTATAAAGGAAAGAGGTTTAATTGACCCATGGTTTTGCATGGCTGGGAAGGCCTCAGGAACCTTACAGTCATAGCAGAAGGGGAAGCATGCACATCTTAAATGGTGGCAGAGGAGACAGAGTGTGTCTAAAGGAGGAACTGTCAAACACCATCAGATCTCATCAGAATTCACTCACTATCACGAGAACAGTATGAGGGAAACCACCCCCATGATACAATCACTTCCCACTAGATCCCTCCCTCAACACCTGGGGCTTATGAGGATTAAGATTTGAGGTAAGATTTGGTTGAGACACAGAGCCAAACCATATCATTGATTCATTTTCACTTCTCATGATAGAAACTTTATTTTTCTCATTTCTAAATCCAAATAAGCATTTGCTCTTGATTTCTAATATTCTTCCTTATGGAGGCAGAGAAACAGACTGACTATAAAATATTAGTGGGATGAAAGTGGTATTTGTAAAGTAATTTAAACCCTGCTGGAACATACTTCTATGGTTCATCTCAACTCACTGGCAGGTTTTCTGGAAAATGGAAAAAAAAATTATTGTTTTCTTCTATTTATTCAAACTAAGGTAGCATTAATTTCAATACACTTAGTTCTGCTTCAAGTGAAATGGCTTAATCTTATTTTAGATAACTTTGAAAATAACACTGCTCAAACTCCGTAACAGAACATATGATAATCAATGATTTTTCTCCCCCAAATCTTCCCAAAATCATGAGATTATCATACTTGAACTAATCTGGATCAGCACTGAAGTACACTGGGGCTTATATAGAGCTTAGAGTTTATAAGGGAACATACATTATTTCTGTTCTCGGTAAGGAATACTGTGTCTTTACTTGGCAGAAAGGTTATGTGCTTGTACTTTTTCTGGTTTGGAGAAGGAATGGCAATTTGCCAGTGTTCTGTTTTTTTTGAAGAAGAAGACTTTAATAGTGCATTGAATAGAAGTAGATACATGCAGCATTCTTTTCTGGAATTGGGTTGGCTGTTTCATTGCAAACAAAATATGAAATTAAAAATAATGAAACACTATTGCCAGAATCAAATCTTAAACCAATTTCAAGAAGCATATTTCTTGGCTGATGAATCAAATATCTATGCACATTTGAACAAAAACAGAGAACTATTTAAATAATAGCCTTCCTCAGAATATACTGACGTGTGGCATACGATGCTCTCATGTAATTGTTAGCAGTTGTTAGATAGTAAATGGTGTTTAAAAGTTGGTGAGGCATGTCAGATAAAATGATTCTTCTAAAGGGAACACATATTTAGTTCAAATATGTATTTTTAAAGTGTGAATATCTATTTTGTGCAGCTTTTCTGTTAATAGCCATGGCTTCAAACTGTTTGTAAATGGAACAATCCATGAAAAGCATGGACTAAAATATATGCACATATAATTTAAAATTTAGATGACATAATTTATATGTTTCATCATTTCAGTTCCACCAGTAACTGAATGTGTAACCTTGTCCACCTCATTTCACTTATTTAGGTCATCTTCCTACCACCCCCTAAAGAGTTTAGGAGAAATGATTTCTAAGATAATTTCCAGTTTGTATATGATTTTAACCTGTACGATATTGGATATATTCTTATCAGATCTGTTTATTTTCTTTCAGAGTAAACAAAGCATATATTTTATACAGAATGATATATTTTCTTAATTTGATTTGTTATCAATTAGTATTTCTTAAGTGATTTCCAGAGCACTGTGCTAATAGTTTTGAGACCACAGACACATATATTATATAGGATGATAAAATGTGTTGCTAAACTCATAGATTTCATATTACATTATAACAGCAATATAAAACAAGTATATCCAATTTATTTATTTATTTATTTATTTATTTATTTATTTATTGAAACAGAATCTCACTCTGTCACTCAAGTTGGAGTGCAGTTGCACAATCTCAGCTGACTGCAACCTCTACCTCCTAGGTTCAAGTGATTCTCCTGCCTTAGCTTCCCAAGTAGCTGTGATTACAGGCTTACACCACCACATCTGGCTAATTTTTGTAATTTTAGTAGAGACAGGGTTTCATCATGTTGGCCAGGCTGGTCTCAAATTCCTGACTACAGGTAATCTGCCCTCACTCAGCATCCCACAGTGCTGGGATTACAGGTGTGAGCTACTGTACCTGACCAAGCATATCCAATTTAAATCAGAATAGAAACAAGTAAGTGATTAGCTGTGTTCTGTGAAGTCATATGGGTGCTTTGAAAGACCCATTGCGAGGAAGGTCATGTCAGATTGAAGTTATATGTGTATGGGGCACAAACATCACAGCAGAAATGCTGATGCTAATATTTGCCAAACGTATTACCAGTTAAGGGAGAATATACTCTCCCTCTTAATTGGTAATATGTTCGGGCCTTATTCTAAGCACTTCACAATATTTTAACTCAATCTTGGCTTCATGTCTGTTTTACAGATGAGATAACTGAAGCAGATTCTTAGCAGTTTGCCTAAGGTTATGGAACTAGCAAAGAGCAGACCGAGATTTGAACTGTCTGTCTGGTTCCAGAGTAAATATTTTATCAGCTTGCTTTGTGCACAAATGTAGTTATTAATACAAACTGGATGATGTATATTTTTTAATGAGGTTGATTGGTTTGATAGAAACATCTTCAGAAAGAGAAGCAGAGCTGCACAATGTTTAATTCCCCTTGGTTCCTTCAATTACAAAACATCTGATGCATCACACCTCAAAATCATTACATCCTTTCCTTTGACCAACAAAAATAACATGCCTCAATTATATTCATAATTCTATAATTCCCAAATCAAAATGTCCTTTATAAATAAGAAGTGAAAGTTAAGAAAAGCAGAAAACATGGATGTTTATTTATTTGTGAATATCAAATGTCTTGAAGAAATGGAATCCCAATTTGATATCATAGTGGTTTATTCTTATTGAAAGACAAGCTTAAAATGTGCCAGACAGTATTTCAAGTGCTTTGTATTTGTAAACCCATTTGATTCTCATAACTGCCCTTTGAGATGGCATAAAATTATTATTATTTTACAAATGAGAAAAGCAAGGCAGAAAAATAAGTAACTTGCCCAAGTTTTCCCAATTTGTTAGTGTTCAAAACAAGATTTGAACCCAAAGAGCCAAATATTCTAGACTGTGTCCATACTCAATACCATAAGAATGTGTTACATATTATACATATATATACTCATTCATACATTTGTATATGTATACACATTAATTCAGCATTCAGTCTTTCATTTCTCTAGCATTCAGTCATTCAGCAAATATTTATTGAATGCTGCTATGTGCTGAACTCTAGATTATGCCCTAAAGAGTTAGCAGTTAATAAGAAAATCAAAAGTGCCTGCTTTCATAGAGCTTACATTCTAGTATATGAAAATAGATAATAAACAAATATAAAAAAATAGATAGTAAACAAATACATAATTCTTACAGATTGTAAAAATTGCCAGACTGTGAAACAAAGTTAACTGCAAAGGATCAACTTTAGGCAGCGTAATTAGTGAAGATATCTCTATTTTAGTCATCTTCAGACAAAGTTATAAAAGAGCTAGGAAGACAGATTTCAAGAAAACAAGAGAGACAAAAGTAGAATTATATAGAACATAAAGTTTTAGATATATTATCGAATATTAAGCTCTCAACCACTTGAGAGCTCTGTTGATTCAGTAATGAAAAAGACTACAGTAAGTGTTAGGTTGTAGATAGGTTTGATTTTTTTGAAATTTATTATTAAAAATGAAGAAATGTGGTTTAATATTTTTTAAGAAGTGAGAATGACATGCTAGATGGGTGATATGCCACATACTTATCAGTGGTATTTGAATTTTAAGTAGAGGAGATAAACTATTTCTGTTTATTTGAAGCTAAAATTATAAGCTGATTAATAGGCAGAGATGAAGTTAATTAGACAAAGTTACAAATCCTTGACAGTCATAATCAAGACTTTTAATTTTATGTGTAAGTCATTTGGGGACACCATGATGTTTTGTAGAATCTATCAGCGATTCTTTATTTAACACAACACTGCAATATAGACTCTGACTCTTGCTATCCACTCTTGTCCTCTTCCAGTTGTGTGTGTGCTTTTTAAAAGAATTCTGAATGTAGCAAGAATGATCTTTTAACGGATAAATCTGACCACATTCCTCTCTGACTTAAATCTCTTTAAAGGTCTCCCATTGGTCTCAGCTTAAAATAAATGGAATCCTGAGTATGACTTATGCAATCCTGTCTGATTTAGCCCCAGAATTTTTCTCTTTTCCTTCCATCGTCTCTCTCTCTCTCTCCAGGGCTATCATTCCTCTCCAGAAAACACACACACACACACACACACACACACACACACACACACACACACACTCCTTGCTTCAACTAGTTAATTTCTACTAATTAATTAATATCATTCTCATCAACTATTAGCGTGTATAGAGCAAGCTTCTGTCTGCTTTGCTCACCTTTGCATTCCCAGCACCTATGATGGTTTCTGGCATGGGCCTATCATAGGAGCTCAATAATAACTTATTTAATAAACAGCTAAATTCATTGTGTTAGGTATTGTTGGAGATGCTAACACAATACAATATACATAAGCTATACATGGAACATGAACCAATACATAAAACAATTCAACACAATAAAATACTAAATACTAAATATTATGACAATTTCTAGGCTAGCAAGTTTGCCAAAACCAAAGGTGTGGGGTAGGAAATGAACATGGCAAATACAAAGGACCCAAGAAATTTCACCTGGATAGAGCAGACATCTTGTATGAGGAATTGGTGAGAATTAAGGTAATGATCTTGCTTTATCTAAGATGATAAATTCAATCTGTAGGCCATAAAAATCCACTGTAAATCGATAATAGGGAAATGACAGCAATAAAATGATATTCCAAACCAGGTTTATTTATCTATAAATCTGGGAGACAATGTGTCCTAATTTTATGCTGGAACTTGGTTGAAATCCTGGCTGTGTGAATTGGACAAATAATTCAACCATTATGAAATTTAGTTTCTCTTTTGATAACATGAGTATATGTATATACATATTTTGATGTAGCATTTTAATGATTAATGAAATAAGTATATAAAGGACTTTTCAAAGTCCTTTGTACACAGTGGATTCCAGGTAAATACTGCCTTGATTCTCTTCCATCACTTCACCAGATGTAAGAAGGTTTGTACCAGGGAGACACTGAAGATAAGGAGCATACTATAGGCCAACTTAATAACACAGGTGTATTAATTTCCTAGAGCTGCTGAAACTTAGTACCACAAACTGGTGGCTAAACCAACAGAACTTTATTCTTTCTCACAGTTCTGGAGGATAGAAGTCTGAAATCAGCACATGTTCTCCCTGAAAACTCTAGGTGAGGATCCTTCCTTGCCTCATCCTGGCTTCTGGTAGTAGGCAGCAATCTTTGGCATTTCTTAGCTTATAGATGAATCACTACAGTGTATGCCTTCATCATCGTGTGGCCATCTTCCTTGTGTGTCCACCTCTGCGTCTCTTTTCATTTTATAAGGAAACTAGTCATATGGAATTAAGGGTACCCCCTAATTCAATATAACTTTAAGTTAACTAATTACAACTGCAACAATCATATTTCAAATAACATTTTTAGTTTCCAGGAAAGGCATGAATTTTAGGTGAAGCTATTTAACCCAGTACAGCAGGTATGAGATGGCAAGAATCTAGACTGAGATGTTGGCAGCAAGATTGGAGAGACAGTGGACAAATCATAGAGTTATGTTAAAGAACATACTAGTAGAGACTGATGAAAATTGAAAACAGAATTGTTGCAAGCTGCTTATGATTTAACATTTTGTAGTGCTTGGTCTTCAAAAGTCAAAAGAGAAACAGATGGAAAGAGGTTTTTTGTCATTATTCCTTCCTCTTTTACTTTTTATTCAAAATTACATAGTTCCACCCTGAAAAGCATTTTAGCTGGATCTTGCCTATATTTTAATGTTTAGCATTCTCTGACACTTAATTGTTTCTATTTCATCCCCACTGACAATTTTAAAGTTGGGAGTCATCTTAGGGAAGACTGTTGAGAGGCTGCTTCCCTTCTGAAGAAACCTACATTCTGTCAGTTATTAGCAAATGTTAGTCAAATTATAAGTTTAGTGACAAGACCTAATTCCTGGACAGTGAAAAGGGAAGATAAACAAATTGCCTCTGTCATGTAACTTAAAGTCTTTATAGGGACCCAATGAACAAACATGCAAATAAATGGAAAATAACACATTTTGAACAAGTCATGTTTACATGTGCCGCAAAAAGTGTTCTGTGATTAGAAAATAACTGCAAGGGGTGAAAAAGGGAGCCGTGAGAAGGTCAGAAGAGATGTTTAGCCTGCTGACATAGAATTGGGAATTGACACACAAAGTCAGAATTGTAGCCAAAAGAATCAATGAAATCACCTAGGTAAGAATGTAGAAAGCTTATTCAAAGGGAAGTTTGTTCAGAATTCAAATTTATAAAATTGATAAAAATAGAGTTGTTCTTCTTGAAGTAGAGTTGGAAGGCAAGGACATTACATCTCAGACCCTCTGTGGCCTCACAGTGATCCCTTAGCTTCTAGGAACACATTTTGTAAAATGGACAGTGATAGGAAAGAACAGAGAATAAGACATTAGCTCACAGTACCCACATAGTCTTGGAAAAATAACATAATATCTCTGAGCTTCATAGTCTTCTTTAGTAAAAATTTACAATCTTTGGTCTTTTAAATCCTGCAACTGAGTTATCTAGGCCATTCTCAGCATATTCCACAGATGACAATAGTCATAGATTCCACATTAAAAAAAGATGTTTCTTATTTAAAATAATAAAACAATTTAGGATTAGCATGAAGATTAAAATAACTTCCCAGGGAAGCACAAGTGAAATAATAAAGTTACGAGCATATCTACATTTCTCTAGTTTCTGAGTTGATCTCCATTCTATGGAAGATTTTAGGCAAAATCTTCTCTAAGGCATAGACTCAGAAAGATTTCCTTGTATAGGGCTCCCCCTATCTTCTCCCTTTTCTCTTACAGTTTTGGAATTTCTTAAATCACCTTTCAGCTTTATCACTGTACCCCCTTTAAAGTATAAGTTCAAGAAAACAATGTTCAAAGTTCCCAGTTACTATCCACTAAGCATTTTATCAAAAATCCAGGTTATATTTTCTGCCCTGAGCTTCTTTCCCAGCAAGTCTTTCTTTTCTAGTAGTAAACCCTTCTGTACAGTGGTGTTTTACTTGCAAATTAACATCCATGCACAGCAAGTGATTGATAAGCAGGGTAAACTACTGGAAGGAAGATGTTTGAAGTGACAGATAATAATTTGCAGAAGAAAATTAAAACACATTTTTCATGTTTCATAACTCTATAGCTACATTTTGAGAAACTTTCCTTTTCTTTTTGTCCTTAGTAACCTGAATGTTTATTAGCCAAATTCTCTTATAAATAGCTTTTTATTAGATCATAATGAATCAATGACTTTAGGCCTTCCCCAATTTTTTATTCAAGTTTTCTCCTCCATCTGAAATGGTCTTCTGACCATAATTACTCTTTAGAACTTGAAAAATTTTACTTCTTTAAAGTACATCACATTCATTTCCTCTTATAGGAGCCTTTCTGACCTATTCTAGTTGATGTTATTCAAGACTTCCATAATATTTTTTTTGCAATAGAAGCAATGTTGAATGCACTTTGAAATTAGAGAATACACAATTCAGTTTTTGGCTATGTCCTGTACTAATTGCGTGGTCTTATATAAGCTACTGTGTCTTTTGAGTCTCATTTTATGTATTGGCACATTGAGTACATAGAGAATGTCTAAGTTTAAGTAGTAAAAATAGACATATAAAACAATTTGCCTCAGATGTTATAATAGTATAAAACATGTTTCCTAAATGAATATAAGTATAGTACATTTTTAGAAGACTTTAAAAGGAAAAAAAGATTTTAGTCAACAAATGATTTTGTTGTAGATTTTAGATATCATTTAGGGGTAGCAGGCTGATGCTTGGATTCATAGAGAATTTGTCATGGTGGCCTCTCAATTATGCCAAATGTCAATCTAATCCAATGGGATGATCTGTTCAAGTGATATAATAATTAGACACATGACATTCAACAAACAAATATCTCAATTATATTAAAGTAACATGGTGAGATAAGGCTCTGGAGCCAGACTACCTAGTTTCAACCCTCAGTTCTGTCACATTATCATTGTGCGATTTGGGCAAATTCTTAACTCCCTTTAACAGTTTTCTTTTTTAAATAATGGCGACAATTATAGAAATAGTTACATAAATTAAATAATAAAATCCTTTTTCTGAGGATTGAGTTAAGTATTTATAATATTGCCTGGAATCAAGTAAGCACTGAGTATTTGTTTGCAATTATTGCTGTATGTCATGCACTTTGCTAAGTGCAGGGGATTCAGTAATGAGTATTGGGGAAGACAGGCATTGGGCCAGTAAACAAACGTGAGTACATAATTCCAAATTGTGATCATGCAAAGGAGGTAAAAAACAAAATGTTTTGAACCACATAATAATAAGGACTAGAAAAAGGATAAGAAATAAGGAATAAAAAGATAAGCATTGTTACCATGGGAAAATGTTTTGTAATGGTGTAATATATTTAAAAAAATAAAGATGTAATTGAAACGATAAATTATGTAATTTATTTTTATTGTTTTTAAACAACCTTCAATAATTTTCTTTTTTGCATATGTGAATAAATGTAGCTATTCAGAAAAGGATTAAACACATTGCTTATTTTTATAGCCTATCAGCTAAGGGTGTGCCAACCTCCACCACCTGTACCCAATGCTGAAATTTTGACGGAAGATGATGAATTTGAAATAGGTAAAGCCTGTTAAATTATTTTCAAAGAAAACATACTGCTGGCAGAACAATTTGCTTAAAAAGGAGCCAAAATAAAGAATGTTAGAAGCCTGTCTTGAGACTCCTATTCCCTGTGTTGATAGAGATTTATTCAGAATTTTTAAGAAGGAAGAGGAGGAAAAGAGGAAAGGGAATATTAGACAAGAAAAAATAATTTTGCTTTTCTGGAACGTACAATTAGAAAAAGTGTCAAAAATCGAAACCTTTAACTGTATTGTGGTGACTCCTTCTAAACCATTATTTTGCTGCCTTCTGACACTATAATTCTAACCTTTGTTCTTTGAATTCAGGACTATGTCTGACTTGGCAGAATGAATAGGTTGCAGGGCATATTAGAAGACTATTTTATTTCCATATCTTGGAAAATGCTTCATCAATTCTACTCAATTTAAAAATAAAGGTGCTTCAAAACTGAGTTGGAAATATAATCCAAATGATTAATGCCACACAGTTTGAAAAAAATGATATAAGAAGACATCTTAATGTTGCCATAATAAACTTTTATTATTAATTATTATTATATTGATTTTGGTTAAGACACATATAGAAACTAACAGTGACTTATGTAACTTTAATTTTAATAGAAAAGTAATAAATAGAGACCTTCTAACTAGTTGCTATATTTTTATTTAATATCTCACCTATATCAACTAAATTATTTCCTTATGATTATTGCTTGTATCCAGCTGGTATGCAGCAGTACAGAGAGACTGGTAGTTCACTTTTGCCCTCTGTTCTGATGGGTCAATGTCTATTATCTTGTCTTTTTTTTTCAATATTTTGAATACAACTCCTACTTATATCTAATACCTATATAATACCTATATAATATAACTCCTATTTATACCTAATATATACCTATATGGTGATTGAAAATTATTAAAGGAGAAAATATTCTCTAATAATTGAAATATCTGTTCATTTTTATCATCATCTTGTTGCTTATATGACGCCTACCCTCCGTTTTTTTAATAGGTGATATTATTAGGTATCAGTGTCTTCCAGGATTTACTTTAGTTGGTAATGCAATTCTAACATGCAGATTAGGAGAACGATTGCAGATGGATGGAGCACCTCCAGTTTGTCAAGGTATTCATTCTTACGATTATTTATTTCTTAAATATTTGCTTTATGTTTAACTTAATATAGGTAAAATTGAGAAAAATCTATTCATATAAATATAAAATATTTAACTGGAAACAGTGCTGTAAGTTATATAACTCATATGTGGTATTTCACTTAGAAATAGTCCACTGTTTATCAGATTTAACTTTAAACATCTTTGATTCTTCCATGGTTAAATATTTTTGGTCTAGCATGAAGTCAGTTCAATTTACTGAAATTATTTTGATTTTAGAGGTGGGAATGGAGGTGGAGAGAAAGGGAAATCACTTTAAATAAAGGCTTCAATGTTGATTGGTTTTACTTAGAAAGAGTTTCTGATCTAAATACTAGACTCATTAAACTTTATTGAATACCTGTTACATAATGAGGATCTGGGGGGAAAAAATAAACAAATAAGCAGAGTAACAAAAAATAAATCTTAAGTGGCCCTTATTGTGAAAGCGTCATGGATAGGGGATATAGCAGTTGTATAGATGATAGCAGTACAGTGGTTGGGGAAAGAGACCAGGAAGCTGTAGATTCGTATAAGTTTTAACTGCTTGTGGGGCAGGGAAAGCTTAGTGGAAGCATTCTTCCCTGAGTCATGAGACAATGCCAGATGACAATGAGACTTATTCTGGTAGAACAAAGATTGAGAGAATTGTGGTCTAAGGTGCAGATATATATGCAGAGATAGAGAAGTGAAAGACAGCAGGGCATGGACTTCAAGGAATTCACTATGTTACAAGAGCAAGGCAAAGATAAGCCTTGAATATTATGCGAAGCTGTGATGTTCAAAAAACATGTATTATTCTTTTGTGTAGTCCCTGGGCCCAGAACAGTGCCTAACACACAATAATCATAAATGTTGATTAACTTGAATACAATTGAGTTTATTTTATTATTCTTCCTAGCTTTATTTTGGATTGCTTTCTTCTTTGGGATTCATTCCTGAGAATATTGGAAATCTGTTTCGTGTGCAGTATCTTAACTGCTATAACAAGCCTACAATAAATTCAGATTATTATTCTAAACATACTATAATTAAAAGCCTTACAAGAAGATAAAAGGATTATAGGAGGCTTTGATGATCACAAAAAGAAAAGCAGGAAAGCAGGTTTTGGGGTATAAATCAGAGCCAGTGTGAGAACTTCTCGTAGTCTTAATGTTATTTGAACATCTTGAAGTTGGTTGGGAATTCTGAAGTCTATCACTTATATATTCCAGATGTTTATATGCCATTCATTCGGCTTTTCCCATCATGTAAGACTACTCTCTAGACCTTTAGGATTATATAGGTTTCATGTTCAGATATTTAGATAAGTGAATAGAGAAGAAAGGGGCTCAACCTTGGAGGGGTTATACATGGGAAAAAAAGTTGGGCAGACATAGGAGGTGTGAATGGGCAATTACATAACAGCATTTCTGTATTTACCCCAATATTAACTACATTGTGAGCACTTGGAGGGCTAGCTTCTTGTTTTTAAATCTGAATCCCAATTCAATAAACTTTTTTAAAAATTAATTTAAATGTAACAATTCAGATATTTTACATTTTTTTGGTCTGTATATTGCTAGATATTTCACAACTTTTTGTCTCTCAGACTTTCAATGTCTTATTTCCCAAACCAGAGTTTTCTGTAGATTAGTAATTGAACTTTACTCTTTCTACTGTGGAGAGTACAAAAAAGAAAGTAATTTTTTTTCTCCTGATAACACTCCATATACTAGCTAATAAAGTCAATAAATCATCCTTTAGAATGAGTTTATGTAGAGTCTCTATATTAATTATTTGACCAGGCATTTAAGCCAAAAAGATGACTTGACATTTTTGTTTAATTGAGTTTATTCCACAAGCTTGCTAAAACAGTCATTTGTTTGGAATCAGCTAGAATTAATCTACATAGTCTTTAGTACATTTAAAATTTATTTTGACTTTTCTTCAAAAAAAAGCAATATCATTTTTGTTCTGTTTTTCTCTAGATGCTCTGTAGTTCTCTATGTTCCGCTTAAAATGTGAAAAATAATTCCAAATACGGTTTTATGTAAAGAGTTCGTTGTAAATGAAATCTGATGGATGCTTACGTTTTCTGGTTTAAAAACATTGGCTCCAACTGAATCTAGGAGACTTTGGGCACTTTAAAATTTCTAGGCATTAATTTTATCATATGTACAATGGGCATAAAAAGTGTACACATTTTTTTAAAGTTGTGATAAGGTAGATAATGTACCAATGGTGTTCAACAGTGCCTAACATATAGTTACAATCAACAAATATTTACTGTTATTCTTGGTGGTTGTCAGGCTTGTTGCTATATGTTAGATAGTGTGAGTATAGGTTAATTTGTGTATTTGTAGTAAAGTATATTGGATCATACCATTTATTTTAATATATAATGCCAAATATTTACTATTTTTTGTCTTTAACTTATATATTCATATCATTTCCAATCTTTAAGTTTATCTATTCAATATTTGTGTATTTTTAATTTTTTGAAAATCAATGTCAGCGTTCTCTTTTTAAATGGAGAATGAATTACCTGATACAATTTTTTCATTTTTTAAACTCAAAATTATATTCATGAAGGAAAATTCTAGGTTGAAGAGAAAGAAACTGAAGTAATATCCAAAAAAATAGAAAATAGTTCTTAGCTTTAGCTATACTATATTTTAAACTCTATTTTATAGTCAGTTTTCAAAAAAGCCATGTATTAGTTCTGGCCAGTGTTCAAGTTTTCAAGAAGTTTTTTCTTTTCAAGTTATTAATAGGTTTATAGAGCAATCATATGCTGCCATAATCCACTATGTTACTTATTCTTTTCTATCTCTATACTTATTGGAGACTTTATAACTCAAAATATTTAATTGTCCTTGTACCCTGTACACTATGAATAGAGAAGTTCTTCATCTATTCATTGTATTCCAGCAAATACATTAGTAGTTTTCAATCCTAATTCAAATAAACATTGAAAAAGAATTCTTCTTAAAGTGCTGCTCTAATTGTTTTGAGAAACAGTGCTATTTAACTCCAAAATGAAAGTTAAGGTATAGTAAATTAGGAAATGGCATAGGATGTATTTCTAATTAATCACATCATCAAAAATTATCTAGCTTACTCATTCCTTCAGTTACCTAAATGTTCTCAGTAAAACACTCAAAAGGTAGTACAGTCTAAGTTTAAAACTTGTTAGCAATTATGTTCATAAGACATTTTACTATAACCATTACACTGTTCTGATAAATAGAAAGTTCTTCCCTATATTGAAGTAAATCCTGTTTGGTGCATATTGGTTTACTTCTGCACAATGGACCATACTAAATAATTCTAATACTCTTTCCACACCACAGAACTTAAAAAATATTTTTTTAAGAGACTAAAATGTCATCATTTGATTAAAAAGGGCTTGATCAACGTAGTCATACTCTCCATTCTAAATCCAAATTTAAGTGAGTATTCATAATTTTGGTCTGAAACATAATGCAATTGATGCCAAAAAACTGAAATTTGCTATATGTTGCAGGCTGTTAGCCACAATTATGTTGTTTTGTCAATATATAACAATATGTTTTTTTGTTTTGTCAATATATAATATGTTTTTTGTTTTGTCAATATGTAACAAATTTTCCGTGTTTTTATAAGTGTA
Source organism: Plecturocebus donacophilus (assembly GCA_004027715.1). Lineage (NCBI taxonomy): Eukaryota > Metazoa > Chordata > Mammalia > Primates > Pitheciidae > Plecturocebus > Plecturocebus donacophilus. The sequence goes on along the minus strand of PVKP010000978.1, from coordinate 88,569 downwards.
TGTGTATATATATGTATATGTATATACATGTATGTGATATTAAATCAGAAATATTATTATTAAATAAAATGAGTTTGTGCTTTGGGCTACATTTATGGCCTGAAGATAGTGTAAAGAACTGAAAGGCAATCAGTGACTCACAATTGTGTTAAATCCTCATGGTAAGCATATTCCTGAGATGAGAAAAGACTTTACCTGAAATGAATACTTTGAGAGAGGGCAGTTTTCTATCTGGCCCCACACACCTGAGTCAGTAGAAGGTTTAAGAGAGAAGAAAGTGAGTTAAAAAGTAAGGAAAGAAAGAGGCAAGGCAAAGACATAGATCAGAGAGGCAGAGGAGGAAGAACATAAGGAGATTAGGAAAGGTTGAGGAAAATGTGGAGAAAGAGGAGGAATTAAATGGTTTATATTTTATTTATGTATTTATTTATGTCCAGAAAGTGGTGCACCTTCCATGTAATAAAAAATAAATCAATACTATAAATTTTTAGGTCATTCCTCCAATTTTTTTAATGGTAAGTTTAATACAACTTGTCTCTTTTAACAAATAATTCAATGCATCATCCTTATAGTTATTGAACATGAAAGCACAATACTCAGTATCTAAAATGCAGTTTTTACTGAGGCTCTAAAAGACTAACACTATTTAATGACATTTTTCTTTGACAGTACTCTGTCCTGCCAATGAATTACGGCTAGATTCTACTGGAGTCATATTGAGCCCTGGATATCCTGACAGTTACCCAAATCTTCAAATGTGTTCATGGAGCATTTCAGTGGAAAAGGGTTATAATATCACCATGTTTGTAGAATTCTTCCAGACAGAAAAGGAATTTGATGTTCTTCAGGTGTATGATGGTAACCAAGGGTTATATTTATTGGATATTCATCAATTAAGTTTAAATGTTCTAATTATACATGTAAACTTTCAGCATAAACAATTGCCTGTGAGTTTATTTTGCAGATATTATTAGAAGTATCAATATTAAATTTACTCCTATACCATATGAAAATTATAGTTAGCTCCATTATTATTTTACAAATTGTATGTCATTTAGCTATAGAAGTAAAATGCCTAAGACAAACATTTTTTCTTTTCAATTATTGTTAATGAGGTAGATTGGCTGTGAAGCAATTTAATCATATTTAATATTATTCTAAAGATATAAAATACTGAAGATAAATGAAAACATAGCCAGTTGTATCTAAATTGTTTTATTTTCTTTCCGAAGGACCAAATATTCAAAGTCCAGTGCTTATTTCCCTCAGTGGAGATTATTCATCTGCTTTTAATATAACAAGCAATAGTCATGAAGTGTTTCTTCAGTGGTCAGCAGATCACGGCAATAACAAAAAAGGCTTTCGGATAAGATATATAGGTATGTAAACTTTATAACTTCAGGACAGATCTCCCTAGCATCTTCAGTATAGTTATGATTAAGGAACAGAGACACTATTCAATTAGGCATGAATTCACATCACAGCTTCTCCATTCTTGGACAATTTATGTAAGCTCTCTATTTCCTATTGTAATAATAATAATTCTATATCCCTCATAGGATTTTATAAAATATTAAAAGCACTTAGGATACTGATGGCTTACATGAATCAGTTCTAAATTAAGCTGTAATTTTTAATACTTTTTAAACATGGATTTGTTTTCCTTGAACTGACAAAACATATTAACACTGTTGCTCAGTTGTGTGTTATCTGATCTACTTAGTAACTCCTTTAAATTACAAGTTTAAACAAAGGATAAACACACAGTGGTCAAAATCTTTGTTTTAATTTTTATCCATCTATTTGTGATACTTGATAAAATATCTTAAATATCAAAAGAGAGAATGATAAACATATCATTTACAAACCTTCGGTTTTTTAAAACGCAAAACGTTATGTCACTACTGCCTTTCCTTGAGTGATGTTTAGAAAGATGTGGGCTGGAAATTCTTTTTAATACCAAGGTGACATAGATTTTTCTATATGTCTTCTTGTTTATAAGGTCTACTCATACTGAAACAATCATTTTCTTTTTGAGTAAATGTACATAAATAGTCCTCCATTATGTGAAGGTTATGCCCCTTTTCTTTACTGCCATTCTAAATCATGTCGGAGGCCATGGATATGTGCTCGGTAGTAGAATACCTTAGAATCAGTCAGCTGTCTCTTTCTATACAGTGTTCAGACCATGCCTCCCAAACCATGTGTCATTGGTAATCAGTTCAACTGAAAATTTTGCTTTTATAAATGTTTTATAAACAACTCTGACACTATGATTCTAGGCATAGACAGATAAATTTTGAATTTTGGTTCTAAAAAAGTATACTCTTGAATGTTACTCATTTGTACAAATTTATACCTACATATAAAATGAATACATAGAATAATTCTACTTAATTACCTTGATTTTAAAACTCTGAGATGATAGTTTGATTTTAATTTATTAATAATTTACCTTTCACATATTAGAATAACTTGTCCTGACAGCATATTACTACCATGTACATAATTGTATCCTACAATAAGCTTCTATTAAATTGAAAATAATTTGTCATGCACTCAAAGTAGAATTGTTTTAAAATATTGAAATATTGCCTGGCATGGTGGCTCCTACCTATAATCCCAGCACTTTGGGAGGCGAAGGCTGTGAACGGCCTGAGGTCAGAAGCTTGAGACCAGCCTGGCAAACATCATGAATCCTTGTCTCTACTAAAAATAGAAAAAATTATCTGGGCATGGTGGTGGGCTATAATTTCAGCTACTCAAGAGGCTGAGGCAGGAGAATAGCTTGAACCCGGGAGGCAGAAGTTGCAGTGAGCCAAGATCACACCATTGCACTCCAGCATGGGCAACAAGAGAGAAATTTCGTCTCAAAAAAAAAAAAAATTGAAATATAAGATATACCCAGTCATCTTGAAGAATTTTTATACTGGAGATTATGGTTTCTGTTATATGAACAATGTAAATGTCTTTTTATTAAAGTTTTGCCCAAATAGGGCATTGACAAGTCAGCACATTAAATTTGTAATGCATGATAACATAAAAGGAAACTATTCAAATTAAAAAATTAGATTGACCATATTATAGACCAGTCCTTATTCATGTTGATTATTTATGAAAAAGTTGCATATAAATATAATGAAAATACCACGTTTAGCCCCCAAGAACAGCTTGACATATAAAATATGTATTTTAACCTTTAGAAATGACAGGTTATGACATATATATCCTAAGTCCCAATTTGTTTCTTACTATTTACCCCCAAAGCCTCATTTTTCTCAGATGAATACATTAAAGTTTCAAAAGGTAAATGGAATCTGCCATGCTGAATAGCCTCAAAAGTACATATATATGAAAAAGCTATTTGACATTATCTGTTGGCATTTCAAACCTCAGGAGATGAAAAACCTTTTTTATTTTATTGGCAATTTCTATCACCATATGTAAACACTCTTGACAGAATGGAAACCCTTTAATAGACTGGGAAAGAGGATTATGGAATGTGTGGGATTATTTTAGACATCAACCAAAATGAAATGTATGACCTAACATGATAGAGGTTTCTGGACATAACTTCAAAGTGACATGTAAACATGCTCTAAAATATTGCTACCACGGCTGTGACATTTAGGTACCTCAAATGACAGGAAATGCAGTTTCCAAAATTCAGGTAGATATTTGCTGGGCTTTTGAACCTCCAGGATGTTAAGAAAATACATTTCAATTCAGAAGACAATTTTAAGTGACAGTATAAATTGGAAGAATGCTCAGAGTTAGTTATGTCTCTCGAAAGTTATCTCAGTAGGTTATTTTCAAAAGAAGAGAACAATATGATGTTCATATGAATTAAAATTTACATAGATAACCACCGACCTATTTTTAAGTACTAGCCACTCTATAGGTGTTTATAATTTTTGGTAATAACTTCTGGTTCATTAATTAAACAACATTTTTTTTTCTTTTGAAAAGCTTTCTACTGTAGTACACCAGAATCCCCACCTCATGGATACATTATCAGTCAGACAGGTGGGCAGCTTAACAGTGTGGTCCGTTGGGCCTGTGATCGAGGATTCCGACTTGTTGGAAAAAGCAGTGCTGTGTGCAGAAAGTCTTCCTATGGGTATCATGCATGGGATGCGCCTGTCCCTGCCTGTCAAGGTGAGGCATATTATGCCCAAATGAATAAAAACATTAATACTAGATTAGCACCATTTAACTTTTTTATTTGGATCACTAACACTTCTGAGAATAGAAATATTTGGGAGCATATTGTGAACTCCTTTCATGAAAATAAGACGTAACATAGCAGAATGATAAATTTCAAGGGAAAGATACATACTGTTTTATAATTCTTCATTATTGTTAGGCAACTTACATGTGTTGGCTTTTTCCCCTTGTATACATACTTTATTCATACATTCTCCATTCCAGTTACTTTGTTGTCAGACAATTATGGAAACAGAGGGGGAAACTGTCTTAGTGTGAAGTCTACAGAGAGGTAATAGAGAATAAGAATGGGCAAGTACACTGAAGACTGAATTTCACTCCGAGCATGCAAAATTTGCTCTCATAGCAACAAATTTAAGAGAAAAATGTAACCCACCACCTGGTTATTTTTTTCTTCAGTGGTACAGATAACACAGCAGAGATAGCAATAAATAAAATAAATATGTTTTTTAGTTTTTGTTTTAGCAAAATGAAAAGTATGTTTTTTATTTTTCTTTGTATTTTGTCAAAAATTGAGGCACTGAGCATTGTATCTCACTGTAACAGAATGACAAGCTTGTTAATCAAAAAAGAGCATGTTTTAGAGCTTTTGATTAAGACTTGTTTTGATGGGATGCTGAAGCGGGAGAATGACTTGTGCCCGAAAGGCAGAGGTTGCAGTGAGCTGAGACCACAACATTACACTCCAGCCTGGGAAACAAGAGTAAAACTCCGTCTTAGAATAAAATAAAATTGTTTTAAAAAAGGACTTGTTTTTAAATAGTAGTTGAGTCTCTTACCTAAGTGTAGTCATAGTCATAAAGACAAGTTCAACATCAGGTAAACAGAAAAACTAATGTCATTGGACTTTGAAAAATTTAAAATACTTAATTAATTACATTATTTTATCAATATGTAAATTAATTTCATATTTTATTTAACTCTAGTAAGCATGCAAATATGCATATAGCAACTTTGAACCCTCACATGAAAAAATGCAAAATATTCTAGGTTAATAAATAAGAAGTCTTACTTATTATCTGTTTTTTGGCGGGCACTTATAAAATTTAAAATCAACCAATAGCAAGTTAAAATTAGCTAAGGAATAGGTATTACCAGGCACTTGAAATGGGTTCTTTAACCTATTAGACTGCAATTTATAATGCACAAAAATATAGCTATCAAAGGCATATGTAAACAAATGCAAAATGAAAAAATTACTGTTTCTTGTTGTTTGGATGCAAGGAAAAATGAATCGCTTGTTAGGATTCTGGAAAGCATCATTACCTTAAGGTGTTATCAACATTGAAAGAATTTACTTCATGCAGAATAGATACATTTTAATAACGCATTAAAACAGCTACTTTCTTCTGACCAATGAAAAGCAGGAGTATTACAGTTTCTTAGTAGTAACTAATTGCCCAGAACTAGTTGGGGAAAGAAGCTTTAAATTCATAATTTCATAACAGAATTAAAAAATAAGCTTATATAATATATATTTTAAATAACCATTAAAATGTTCTGAATTTTATTTTTTTTTTGAAATTTAAACTTCTGTATTTTAGTTATATAATGATTGCTGTGGAGATTGCTTTCATTTATAGTGATATACACACATACACATACACATCCCTGTATGGTACATATATAATCCTTAAGAAACATTTTGTGAGAATAATTGACTATCATGTAAAATAAAAATACTCCGTATGTGCTGGAAATTTGAAATTGCTTTGGTAGAATTAGTGCTATAATTTCATTGAATATACTCCACGTAATTTACATATGGAGTCATTTTTTTCATTGTCCTTAATTTAAAATTGTTTTATTATCCAAATAGGAAAGTTGAAATGCAGTTTAAAAATGAAATATTTGGTGAAGTAAACTGATAAAATATATGTAAATCATGTAGCCATTTCCAAAAATTGATCTTTTCTTATTGTTAAAACAAAGATTAAGAAAAAAATGCTTATAGGATATGACCTCTATTTGGACATAGCTAATTGAAATGAAATGTTTATATGTCATTGGGAAGAGCTATTTGCAGAATGCATCTTTTATTCCAAATTTGTTTTGCCTATTTTAGTCATTTTTCTTTTTCTTGCCTCGAGTCTTCTTATACATCCCTACATACATTTGCTTGAGCTATAAAGTTACACAATATGAGCAAAAAGGTAGAAAATTAGTCAGCTGTATCCATTTGTGCTTGATCAGGTGTTTTATTTATTTTTGTTCTCATCAAATAACCATTTATTATTCCCCCCTCAAAAAATGAACCATCACCATGCATACAATTAAGTGTTATATAGTGTTACATGGAAACTCACTTTGTATTCCCTGCCTCACTTTTAATTTGTGATTTCCTGAAAATTGTATAGAGAACCCTCTTTGACAACCACTCAGTTATGATGACTTTTCTTCTGAACCGGATTTTTCTTTCTTTTCTTCTTCTTCTTTTTTTAAATATCTGAGAAGTTAAATTGTAAACTATCCATCGGCACAGGAATTGTCTTATTATTTTGGTGCATTGTCTCTTTTTAGTTCTAAAATAAAAACCACTTTTTACTGAATGGATATGTGGAATCTATACTATTTAACTATATTTCATTTTACCTTGATATAGATTAAATCTGTACCACACCAACAATGCACAGTTAATTTTTTAAAATCAGCAAATACATGATCTTTGGCAGGAGATGGCTTGTAACAACCTGAAACTCGCAAAAGTTCTAAGTGAAAATATAAACATTGCTTTAACAGACATCAGAGAACCATTTATTTCTCAACACTATTTTAGAGGTTCTGTAGTTAGAAAGCAGGGATAATAACATAATTATATGAGATTGCATGTATAATTTAAGTCAGCATTACAGCTTTTCTGTTCATAATTTATATGTTACCAAATTACAAAAGATCAACTATCCAGCAGCAGGGATTCTACCATTCAGTTTTGACAATTTTATATAGATTTTACTAAGGTTTTTCATTTTATATTTAATTCACATGGGTTAATGAAAATTAAGCAGTGAAATAGTAGATTTTATAAGAGAAGTGGAAACAATTTTTGGTTGAATTGGAAGATGGGCGAATAGAACATAGAATTTATAATATTTAAACTAAACTCATGTCTTTATGTATTTTATTTCTTCTATTAAGAGAGAAAATATACATCTGTAATCCTTTGTATGAAACCTGTGAGTCTAGATATCTTTCATAATAGAGAAGCGTTCTCATTTTATAACGGTAATACAGTACATACATCAGATATTATATAACTCCAGTTGGTTCTGTAGTGACACTCATATTCAAGTACATTAGTATTTCTGTGGAGATATGTATAAGTATTTACTCTGAGTGTGATATATACAGATACAAATAGGGCCAGGTGCAGTGGTTCACACCTGTAATCCCAGCACTTTGGAAGGTAGAGGCTGGTGGACTGCTTGAGCCTAGGAGTTTGAGACTAGCCTGGTCTCAACATGACGAAAACCTGTGTCTACAAAAAAATGTAAATCTTACCCAGACCTGGTGCTGTATGCCTGTGGTCCCAGCTACTCAGAAGGTTGAAGATAGGAGGACTGCTTGAGCCCAGGAGGTGGAAGCCGCAGTGAGCAAAGATCCTGCCACTGTGCTCCAGCTTAGGCAAAAGAGTAGGACCATGTCTCAAACAAACAAACAAACAAACAATCAGCCAGGTATAGTGGCACACACCTGTAGTCCAGCTACTAGGGTGGTGAGGTGGAAGGATCGCTTGAGCTTAGGAGGCGGAGGTTGCAGTGAGCCCAGATCACACCACTGCACTCCAGCCAGGTGACAGATTGAAACCCCTGTCTCGAAAAAAAAAAAAAAAAAAAAAAAAAATCTAACTTTGAGATATTGCTACCAAATATATTCTTTGAAAGGTTACCTGTTTTTTTTTCTTTTTGTAAATGCCAGTTGTGTGTGTATAGGGCAAAAATGGTAAACAATCAATTTTAGGGGATTTTTCTGTAGCCTTTTAAAGTTATAAAGTATAAAATATCTTATATACAACAAACTATGCAAATACAAAATTTTACATCATTATCACATCATAGTAAAACTAATTTTCACCTAAATCAAATATATTGTAGATAAAAATCAAGACATCTAAGACACATCAGTGAAATTCAGGAAGATCCTAACTAGGTTTTAAGACAATAAGTCCTGGCCTTATATTTTTAAAACATATCAAATATACATGATACTTTATGGATGGTGCCTCAGCTCATACATTTTGGCTGTTCCTAAGCCAAAGAAATAGCCAGTCTTCAGGTAAAATAAATCTATTTGTTTTATTCCTGGCCCAAATCGTGATGCATATTGGTTGCTACTCCCTTTAAAATATGTAATATTTATCTGTCAAATTGCATTAATCAAACTTGCTATGTGGTGGTCCAGTGGTGGGCTTGCATTAGAGATACTCTTTACCTAAGTTGCATTTTCATATAATCCATAGAAATGCTGATAACCATACATATGATAACAAGAAACTAGGAAACCAAGAAATAAAGCATTAACAATGTACAGATTCATCAATTATTATAAACACATTAAATAAGAGTTTGGAAGAAATTATTCAAAATTTATGGTTTAGAAAGTATTTTTGTGAGATACTCTGAGATTGTTTCAGAGGAATTGAAAAAATTTCCCATTAGTTTTGCATGTTTTACAGTTCAGCAGACTCATCTAATAAACATTTTTCTGTTTATATGATTTTGCATATCTGTATTTATTCTAGCAATTTCCTGTGGGATTCCTAAAGCTCCAACAAATGGAGGAATACTGACAACAGACTACTTGGTAGGAACGCGAGTTACCTATTTTTGTAATGATGGATATCGATTGTCATCCAAGGAACTTACCACAGCTGTATGCCAGTCAGATGGAACATGGAGCAATCATAACAAGACCCCCCGCTGTGTTGGTATGTGGATCAAGGGAATTTCATCACTTGTTTTTTGCTTAGTATTTTATATGATCTGATATTTTATGTATTGTAGAACTGTAAAAACCAATCCCTAAACTGAAATGTGATGTCTAAGTCAGAAATAAAAGTTAATTAAGCTGACTTGTACCATGAAGTACTAGAAGACAGTACAAGAACTTCTCTATCATTTTTGGAAACCTCAGAATATTTATGTCAAATAGGCACTTTTATTTTATATAATAAAATTTTATGTTGTAAAAAGTCTTCCTTTAGCCAACACATGTTTTCAGTACATGGTCCCTTGAGAAAATTTTTAAAGATTGTGTTAATAAAATTATATTTTGTCATGTTCCTCTCTGATTTTTATAAGGATAAGTAATGTTGCAGAAATTATCCATAATTTTAAACTTTCATTGATATTCACTTGGTTACTTACACTTAGAAGAGTTTCTATTGCTGTTGCTACTACTTCACTAGGTAAATAAGTTTACATAATGATAAGACATTAATTCTGGTAAAGATTTGGTAGCAAAAGAAAAAAATAGAAAATATTGGTTTAAATAAAGTCTTGAATTTTCCCTATATTTCAATTATTTCTTCCCATTTAGTACTAACATTTCCACTTAGCTATGATTTTATTTAAAATTAAGATTGTTAAATTGTTTGCAATCTCAGCATAGGTATCTAATATGGCTTCTACTTACCTTGAAAAAGTTTTGAATTAGCTAAACTTGATATCACAACTCTTGCATAAAAAGGCCATTCTCATTAAAAAAATCCTCAAAATATTGTATTTTTTAAACTTATAACAAAATAAGGGAATACAGGTAAGCCAACAATTGGAATTCTAAGTCGGAAGAATAATAAGTGCAAGACTGAATTGTGAAACTGTTGAATGTGTTCAAGAAATGCCAGCGGTATCATATAGCTAGAGGAAATGGAAAATATTAACATGCAAAAGAAATAAAGAAGAAATGCTAAAGGTACTTGTATAGTAAATGCATTAGTAAGTGAATTAAAGCAGTGGAGATGTAAAGGATGGAATGGACATAAGATACAGTGACTTGTTAGCACTTGTACCCTTTGGTTTTTGTATAGTCGTTACGTGTGCAAGCATCAATTCCTTTACCTTGGAACATGGAAGGTGGCGAATTGTGAATGGCTCCCATTATGAATACAAAACCAAGGTCGTTTTCAGCTGTGACCCTGGTTATCATGGACTAGGTCCTGCCTCCATTGAATGTCTTCCTAATGGTACCTGGAGTTGGAGAAATGAAAGACCATATTGCCAAAGTAAGTATACACTCTGCTCAACTTATTTCATAAGTATGTTTGGTTATTGAATTGTTTGAATCAGTTCCTTTTCTAAACACACTAGACCAATAATTATGTGATACTACTAATATGGCCATTTAGTCTAATTATATTTTTAAAATTTCTAACTATGTTTGTATGTATTAATAAATGTTTTTTTCTAGTGAATAGAAAAGCATGGGCTTTGGATTCAAAAATCTAGTGTTTGATTGGTAGATCTATTATTGACTTTAACAATGAAGTAATGTTTACTTACTACTTGCCAGACACTGCTTTTAGTCCTTTACATGTTTTATACTCATTTTGAAACAAAAACAAAAACAAAATCTTAGCTCCAGATTTAATCATTGTGTTAAAGTCACAGAGCCTATAAATGGTAGAGAAATGATATTTGACCAAGTAGACTGACAAAAATCCTTAACTTTTTATCATGTTATGTCATACTTACTTTCTCTGATCCCAAATTCTAAAACAAGAAAATTATAACACTTGTCATATAGAATTATTGCAAAGATTTAATGGTATGACACAATTGAAATAGCAGCTATAACCAGGTCTTCAATAAATGTTATTGAACCAAATTGAGCAATTAAGGCATTTTATTTCCATACATTTGTATAATATAAATGGCCAGTGTCTAATATACATGAGCTAAGAGAACATAGTATATTCAAGTGAAATACCTTGAACTTCCTTTCTTATATTTATTTATTTACTGCCTATTTTGTTCCAGGAAATACTCTAGGCAAAAATTCAGTCTTTTAATCAGCATTCAACACAACTCTATGGTATACATTGTATAGAGACCCATGATTTGTAAACAAACTAATAAATCAAAAGTCTACATAGGGTTATTATGATTAAGAAGTTTAACATAGCAGACAAGTATCTTATGTGTAATAAGTACACAAGTATCTGATATTTTATTTATGAATATTTACAGATTTGTAATGTATTTTTTGAATCTTTATATCAGCATAGAATATTTTGGTTGCCCTGTGTTCCAAAATAATTAATGAATTTAAGTCTTAAAAATATATTTCTAAATTATATCTGATATTGTAAAATATACCATCATCTGTATTTCTAATATATATATATATATATATTTTTTTTTTTTTTTTTTTTTTGAGAAAGAGTCTTGCTCTGTCACCCAGGGTTGAGTGGAGTGGCACGATCTCAGCTCACTGCAACCTCTGCCTCCTGGGTTCAAACAATTCTCTTGCCTCAGTCTCTCGAGTAGCTGGGATTACAGGTGCCCACCACCACGCCGGGCTATTTTTTTTTTTTTTCTGTATTTTTAGTAGAGATGGGGTTTTACCATGTTGGCCAAGCTGGTCTTGAACTCCTGATGGTCTTGAACTCCTGACCTTATGTTATCTGCCCTCTTCATCCTCCTAAAGTGGTGGGATTACAGGCATGAGCCACTGCGCACAGCCTGTATTTCTTTTTTCTTTTCTTTCTTTTTTTGAGACAGTCTCACTCCATCACCAGGCGCCAGGCTGGAGTGCAGTGGCTCATCTTCGGCTCACTGCAACTTCCAACTCCCGAGTTCAAGCAATTCTCCTGCCTCAGCCTCCCTAGTAGCTGGGACTACAGGCGCGCGCCACCACGCCCAGCTAATTTTTTTGTATTTTTAGTAGAGACGGGGTTTCACCATGTTGGCCAGCATGGTCTCGATCTCTTGACCTCGTGATCCACCCGTCTTGGCCTCCCAAGGTGCTGGGATTACAGGCGTGAGTCACTGCACCTGGCCCCGCACAGCCTGTGTTTCTAAATTTTTGTACTAGTACTCCCAGTTTTCTCCTAATCTTTCTCTCACTGCAGCCTCCTTGTTCTTCCAGTGTAATTTGTTTTCAACTGGGAGGTGGATAGGAATATTTCAAAGAGCTAGGTAATTATTATCTACAACAGAAACACTCATTTAATCAGGCTTTCAATAAATGTTTGTATGGTTCTATTGTGTTAGATTCTTTATTATATAGAATAGTTTAAATGAAAAATAAGACTGGATTACTGCCTATAGGTAAGAATGAGGAAAAGGCAAGGCATTTAGGAATTGCAATTTGTTGAGAAAAAGAATAGTATTTTTTCCAGTCCTCCATTTATTCATCTTTTAAATGTAAATAATCTAAATATTAGAATTAATAATGATATTAGTATATCAATAATATTAATAGCTACCTCAAAATATTTTTGGGAAGGATGAGCTCAAAACCATGAGTACATTTTAAATTTGATGTGCAACTCTTGAAAGTTTGTCTATTTCTCTACCTTACAGCTATCTAAAACTTAGACTGAAAGCCTAGAGAGTGGTTTTGAGCAGTACATAAATGAAAACACTAATAATAGTACCTAATACATAATAAACGCTCAATGAACACGATCTGTTATTGTTTTTATGCTGGAATTTGAACAAATCATAAGAAAAGGGTTCTATATGACCTAATAATCCAGTTAAATTTATTTACTTCAATTTTTTAAAACTTAGAAAAAAAAAACAGATGAATTATCATTATTTCTAATGGATCTCATGAAAATAAAATATTTTACATGTAAAACTCAAACTGTAGAGTTCTTGCCAAAAATTATATTGTAATTATTATTTCAATGTTGATTTAGATATGAAGAAACTTTGGCTCAGTTGAGTCACAAGGCTTGCCCAAAGTTACTCATCGTAAAAAGATTTTGGATTAATGGATTACCCTCTCTTTAAACTTGTGATATTTTTCATCTACTATAACCAGGTTGACTAAGCAAAAAATCCAAAACAACAACAACAAAAAATAACCAAAAACAAACAAACAAAAAAACAAACTTCATATCTCTGTCACATAGAAGGTTCTATGGGAACTTAAAAAGGATAAATTTTACTTTATGTCATCTCTTTTATCTATACCTTCACACTCATTCAAACATGTTTTACAAATGTCAATTTCTGTTGTAAATACATCAGATCATAGGAAACTCGAAATGTTAAAAGCATTGTTTTGTTACAAGTGCAGCATGACTATATTATTAAGGGTTTTTATTTATTTATCATTTTAAAGTTATTTCCTGTGGAGAACTACCTACACCTCCAAATGGAAATAAGATTGGAACTCAAACTTCATATGGCTCAACAGCTATCTTCACCTGCGACTTGGGATTCATGCTTGTGGGCTCTGCTGTACGGGAATGCCTTTCCTCAGGTCTTTGGAGTGGATCTGAAACCCGGTGCCTAGGTACAGGTTTTTTATTTATTTTTACCAAACTTCCCCCTGCCCCTCACCCTTGAAAGGAGGTGTCCCTTTTCTTCTAATATGGGTTAGTAATTTATATTCATTCAAAAAGGAAGTTAAAAACCAGAAAATGCTTATCTTTAAAAATGGCTTATGATAGAAAATCTACTAAACGAAATAATCAACTAGCATTCCTAATGAAATCTAAGAAGAGACACATTTTCTTCCACGCATGGTAAAAACATAAAGTGAAAAAAATATACATAAACTAATTGCTGAAAATTGTGTATCTGCTTACTTAGCTGTATTAATTGCTGTAGCTATTCATTCTAAAGTATAGTCAACTCTCCCTTCACCTATTTGCTTAAGGTAACGATTGAAGAAGATAAACAATGTTTATGTTTAAACACCTGTCTCCCTTTTTATTTCATAAGATTTTAACCTGCATAAAACTAATTTTGTTAAAATTTTAAAAATTTTTGAATCTTATTCTAGGCAATTAGGCTGTTTTCCCCTTAGAGTTCTCTGAATTTATTATAAAAAAATGTTCAGTTAAAAAAACTGAACTAGTTCATTCTTCTTACCCCTTCTCTTTTATTATGAAAATAATATATTTTTGATTAATCTCTTTTTTCAAAGATTTCAAAATTTACTTAAGAAAATAGTCTGATTTATGCTTTATTTTCTCTAAAATGATTTCAAGAAGTGACAGCAAGTATTGAATTAGGTAATAATGCAGATTTTTCTAATCATTATTCACTTATCTGTTGGAAGCAAGGCATGATTTTTTTGCTTACTAATTTAAAAATTGCTGATTATCATGAATAGAGTACTGCAAAATTTGCACACTGTTTTTCTCTTTATATGTTACTGTTTAAGAATATGACACATGGCAGAAAAGTCTATACTTACATTTTGTGTTGCTAATAAGCTTGAAAATATTCATAGAAATACAATTATTTGAAATATCAATGAGTATAGTTAGAAGTTTTTGTTAAAATGTCTTTTTTCCCCTTCTTAGACACATCTGTTAATAGTTATACTTGAAAGCCCAGCAACAATTTCTTTAGAAGAGCACACATATTTGAATATACACAGGGAATTTCTGAGCCCCTGGGGTCATTAATGGACCAGGCTCTGGGTATGGGATGGGGTTCCTCTCAGACTAGGGTCTTCTTCTTCCTCTTTAGGTCTCACTTAAAGCAGAGCAGTGAGGATAGGTGTCCTGGTGTCTCCCTCTGGACAGATGGATGAGGCATCCTCTGGACAGATGGATGAGGCCACTTTTTTCCTGGAATGACTATTGAATAAAATAAAAAATAGTTAATAAATTAAGTGATTATGTATTAATATGTCATTATATAACCAAATAAAAAATAAAAAATATATCTTAATAGTTTGTAAACTGATTTTGGTTGTACTAATTTCAATAACAGATTACTTAGTTTAGTTATGCATTTTTAAGTAAACTTAGTTTACATATGAATTTTCAAATTTTTATATAGTTATATATAAGTAAATATATATATTTGTGTATATATATATATAAATTTTAAAAGTATTTTAAATTTACATATAAATTTAACAATACAATATAATTATAACTAAATTTTAAAAGTATTTTAAATTTACATATAAATTTGACAATATGATATTTTATGGCTATATGCTCTCATGAATTGTTATTGTACATTATATATTATTTAATATTGTGTATAATATGTGGTTTTATTCACCTACTTAGAATCTTGATTCTGTTCTTTGGAAAGACAGGGCATAACAGGAATATTTGTTAGAATATATTGCCTCTTAGTCTAAGGAGACAAGATCATCAAAGATAGAGAATGCAGTGTTGATATACAATGAAATGGAAAGGATGTTGATAGAAGGAAAGTACAGTTGCCAAACAAGCAAATTCTAGAATATTACACTGTGACTTAAACTTAGGGATTCATTCCTCTCAACTAATTCATATAACCCCAGCACTTTTAGCATAGAATAGCTTTGAGAATGTGCTTATCATTGTTTCTCTAAGTATGGTGCATTTATTCCTGATTCCTTACTATTTTATTATAAATGTTTTCAATTAAAGGAATTGACAGTGAACACTCATATGCCTACCACCTAATTCTACCATTAGCATTTTTTCATATTTGCATCAGTGAACACTCATATGCCTACCACCTAATTCTACCATTAGCATTTTTTCATATTTGCATGTTACATATCTATCCATATTTCCAGGCCTTTATCAATCCATTCATTTATTTTTGATGTATTCTGAAATAAGTTTTAAACATCAGTATACTTTGTTACTAAATATTTAAGCATGCATACCATTAGCTAGAGTTCAATATTTGTTTAAAGTTTTTTTTTCAATGCTGGAAACATTAATATGTAGTGAAGTACATATATCATAAATGCAGTTAGATTAGTTTTGACAAATGTATACATCTGTGCAACTAAACCACTATAAAGACATACTATATTGCCACTATCTCAGAAAGTTTCCTTATGCCCCTTCATGGTCACTGTACAACTCCTCCTCCATAACCTGAGGCGGTAACTATTTTGATGTTTTCACCATATATTAGTTTCCCCTGTTTTCGAAATTTATTAAATGGAATTGCGAATTGTGCACTCTTTTGTATAAAGCTTCTTTTGTTCTCTTTTATCTATGTTGTTGTGCATAGCTGTAATTTCTGTAATTTGTTCCTTTTATTGATCAATAGGATTCCATTGTACAAATATGCCACGCTTCAGCCATTCTCTTTTTGATGGATACATGGGCTCTGTCCAGTTTTAAGCTATTATGAATAAAGCTTCTATGGATGTTCATTTAAGTCTTTTTGTGGACATATGCATTCATTTTGCTTGAATACTCAGGAATAGAATACATGTGGGAGAGATCTAGATGTCTCCCAGTCTCTCCAGCATGTGGTATAGCCAACTTTTTTGTTCTATCCATTCTGTTGGATGCATAAAGGTATCCTATGATATTTTATTTTTTTTTTCTTAATGAACCCTGATGTTAAGCACAGTTTCATAGGCTTATTGGCTATTTGTAAATTTTTATTTGTAAAGTGATAAAGTATCTTATATTAATTTACTTTTGATTATGAATTATAGGTGTTCTTTACATATTCTTCTTACAAGGCCGTCATTATTATGTGTTTTATAAGTATTTTCTCTTATTCTGTGACTTTCCTACTCATTTTTAATGGCATCTTTGACAAGCACAAATTTTCAACTTTAAGTCTATCATTTTTTGTTTGTTTTACTTTCTACTAGCGGCTTTATAATTTTAGCTTTAACTTTTGTATCTTTAATGTATTTTTAATTTGTTTGTGTTATGCGATATCATTCAGGGGCTTTTTGCTTTCATTTTGTATCTTGCACTATTTGTTGAAAAGATTTCATAATAATTATTGAAATCATATATGTAAATCCTTTAAATTTGTTCATATTTTTCAGAATCATTTTGGATACCATGAGACTTTGCAGTTTCATATACCTCTTAAATTAGTTTATTAAACTCTACAAAGAAATCCTGGTGGGATTGAATCCATACATCAATTTGGGGAGAATTGGCATCTAAAAACATTGAGTCTTCTGATCCATGAATGTAATATATTTGTTTGGGTCTTCATTTATTTTTATTTTTTTGCAATAGCAACATTTTGTATTTTTGGCATAGAATGTGCTATTGCTAAATTTATTTCCCAGAATGTTTCACTATTATAAGTAAAAAGTAAAATTGTTCTTTTTAAAACAATTGTTTAGAAAGGGTCTTCCTCTGTTGCTCAGGCTGGTCTTGAAATTGTGGCCTCAAATGATCCTCCTGCTTCAGCCTCCCCAAGTGCTGGAATTATAGGCATAAGCCACTGTGCCCAGCTGATGTTGTTTATCTAATTACATTCTCCAGTTGTTTGCTGCCAGTATATAAAATAAAATTATTTAAAATATTTATCTAGTATTCTATAACCTTTCTAAATTCACTGACTAGTTTTAAGATATTTTAAAAAGATAACTTTCTACATATATGTTATCTGAATATATATAGAAAGAATAGTTTCACTATTTTGTTTCCCAACATTATGCTGTTTTTTTTTTATTAATGTATTACACTGGATAGGGCCAACAGAACAATGTTGTATAAATATGCTAAGAGTAGACCTTGTATTCCCTCCATCAAGAGGAAAGCATTACATTTTTACTGGTAAATCTAAATATCAGCTGGAGTTTTTTTTTTTTTTTTTAACGATGTCTTTATTGAATTACGAATGTTCCCTCATATTCCTAATTTGTTGTCTGTTTTTAATCATGAATAGGCACTGCATTCAAGTGTGTAGCATTTGCTATATACTTTTTCTGCATCTATTGAAATAATTACATATTTTTTTTTCTTTTATTATGTCAAAATTACAGTGGTTAATTTTTCATATTTAGCCAAATTTCATTTCTGAATAAATCCCAGATAATCATGATGTATTATCTTTATATGTCACTAGATAGATTTTCTAAAATTTTGTTAAGGAGATTTGTATCTCTGTTTATGAAGTACTTTGGTGCTTCATAATTGTTTAAGGACTTTGTTTTTTTTTTTTTTTTTAATTCTCTTTTCAGGCTTTACTATTGAGGTTATGGTTACTTCATAAAATCAGTTCAAAGGTGATTTTTTTTTTTTTTTTATTTTTTAAAAGAATATACATAAGATTTATTTTTCCCCATTAAAAGCTTAAATTTCCCAGTAAAAAAAAAAAAAAAATGTGCCTGAGTGTTTTATATGGGAAAATTTTGGTTTAAGAATTCAAATATTTTAATAAATAAAAACTATTAATATTTCTCTATTTTTTTCTTTTGTTAGTTTTGGGGTAAGTTATAATTGTCACAAAATTGTATTTCTTCTGAAGTATTAAAATGTAATGATACACAGCTGTTTTTAGCCTTCCTTATTTTTTTTAATTTTGGGACACTTTATAGTGATATAACTTCATTCATTCCTGTTATTGACAATTTTATTCTCTCCTTTTTGGTATTAATAGGGTTAGAAAAGAGCTTAATAAAAAAGAGTTTTGTTGCTATTTTTAGAGAAATAATGTTTACCTTAATAGTCTCTATTATTTGTAATTATCATAAAATTTCCTTTTGTCTACTTTGGCTTTATTTTTACTTCTTTATTTTGCTCCTTCTTTTTCTTAACATGGAGTTTTAGATCACTGATTATGTATCGCTATTCCTTCTACTAAAAGCACTGAAACTTATAAATTTCTTCAATAAGTATTGCTTTATCTGTACCTCCAGATTTTGTCATATTTTCATTTTCACACATTGAGATATTTTATAATTTCTTCTAGACCCAAGTGTTAGTAGACATGTATCTTCTTTTAATTTCCATAGATTTGTTGTTTTGGTAAATATTTCATAGTTACCTTTATGTCATATAGTTCTAGCTGAATTATTTATAGCTTGGTTTTAAGTCAACTTTAAGAGTTGACTAATGTTACACATGTATCTAAATATACAAATAAAACAAATCACAGTATTAAAACCATTACTTTATAACCCATTTCAGCGGGTCATTGTGGAATTCCAGAACTGATTGTGAATGGTCAAGTTATTGGAGAAAATTATGGATACCGAGACACAGTTGTGTATCAATGTAATCCTGGTTTTCGATTGATTGGTTCTTCAGTAAGGATATGTCAACAGGATCACAATTGGTCTGGTCAGCTCCCATCCTGTGTGCGTAAGTAAGCATGGCAAAAGCAATTAGACACCTCTGGCCTTTGGAATAATAATAGTTTTTGTTAGGCAAGATGAATATATATATATATATGTGTGTGTATATATATATATATATATAATGTTGTTGTATGTCATATCTATATGTAAAACAACATAAAGTAAATTTCCACAATCCAATTTTGATACTGCTATGCAAAAGTCTTTAAAGTAAAATGTATTCAAGAGAATTTCACTTATATTTTCTCATAAATTCTCATAACAAGAAATTAAATTGAGCTCTTCTTATATTTAATATAAATATATAATATTGATAAATATTCGTATATGGAAGATACATTCTCAATACATTTGTAATTATAAGGATTTAAATTTCTAGAGGCCACTGTGTAGCAGTAGCAAGGTTTGTTACAGTGTGATACTACAGAGCTTTTCATACTGAAAAATATTTTGGATAAATATTTAATAACTATGATGCTATTGTTATGACATCAAAATTATATACTGAGGAAGCACAGTAGGGAAAATATTATTATTAGACATGACATGAAGAATCTTTGCTCTTATTTCAGGTCCTCTGATGATTATGTGAGCTAATGCAATGTTTAATCCCTCTTAAGGGTCCTAATTCCCTTAAATATAGAGTGAATAGTTGAAAGTGTTTAATTATGGCATCTTTTAACCTCAAAATGCATTGCATTTTTAAATATAGTAAGAGTACACATACATAATGTATCTATATTTTACCTGAAAAATTTAAAAATTATTTATGAGAGTGCAAAGGCATATATGGATGATATAATGAACTCTGGGGAATTGGGAGAAAAAGTGGGAGGGGAGTGATGGATAAGAGATTATACATTGGGTTCAGTGTACACTGCTCTGGTGATGGGTACACCAAAAATCTCAGAAATCACCACTAAAGAACTTATCCATGCAACTAAACACCACCCATTCCCCCAAAACTATTGAAATAATAATTTAAAAAAAGAAAATAAATAAAAGTTTATTTTAGAAAACTATTTCCACTGTTTTAAAATTTATACAAAACTCTATGAATATATGTAATTTTAGAATTATTTTAAAAAGATCTCACCAGTTCAGCATATATCCATGTGATCTTTTAGGTTAATTAGATGTGAATTCGCACATGAAGGATAAAGTATATTTTAAAATAATATCTTTTAATTATAATTTCTTAAATATACCCACTGTGCTTTGTGATTTTAATGGATCTCTTCCTATATGTATGTTCTATATTTGGCCATTGTGCACTTATTATGACTACTATATTATAAAAATAAGAATAGAGCTGAATAATGATAACTCTAGTATATTTTCTTACTCCTCTGAATCCCCAGTAGTATTTAATGTTACAGATCACAATCTATCCTACTTTGGATCTTAAAATCAACTCTATTTTTCTCCTAATAATTTCCATCTTCAGAAACTGATGTTTATATTAAAATTATTAGTAGTAAATAAGTACTGCAAATATATTATAATTATAACAAGATCATAGGATAAAGATTTTGGAGATTTCAGATAAACAGTACCTGGGACTTCTAGTATGAGTTCACTGGAAATATTTCATTTAATTTGTGATCAATTGCATCTATACTTATAAGTTCAGTCATTATACAGTTTTGATCCAATCCACAGAAATGTATAGAAATTCTAGTTTCATGGTATTGATGATAAGATAATAGAACATTTAGTTTCATGGTTATGATAATAGGATAATAGAATATCTAGCTAACAATGAAAATTATGTTTTAAGACACACTCATACACCCCCACACACAAATTGATTAATGATTTAAAGACAGCAGTATCCTGCTTGTGTCTGCCCTAGATATGCTCTTTTTCTTGAATATGTATGCTATATTCAAGCATAGCCAATTAATGTCTCTGTTTTTCTTGTTGAATAATTGAGACTATAAGTAAGAATTGGACCTTGGGGTAAAACTGGTTTCTTTATTGATAATCTTAAACAAGAATAAGATGCAGTTAAATTTCCAAATGAGTAGGTTTGACATTCACAATACAGCTGAAAAATAATTGCTCTTGGGTCATTTCCTAAGTGCTAAAAGTGACTGTGGTCTTTCCCTGTGCCTAATTATGAAGCACTATTACTGAAGTTGCTCCGATTAATAGAATGAGATAATGTAATAAAACAGTTCATAGAAACAGAGAGTGTTTGGGGAAAGCCAGCACTACACAAAACTTATAGTAGGGCACAGCATTAAAAGTACCTAAATAATTTATCTAATTAAGAAAATTATTTCCAGGAAAAATTATGTTCTCAAATATCAATGATGAAGAAAAAAAAAAGTAAAATTGATTGGTTTAGAGAATATTTTGAGAATGTATTTCAAAATATTAATGAAAATTATAATGCAGCATTTGTGTATCATTTTATATTTCCTACATTATGTAGTCACATTAAGCACACATTTACTTATCAATCTATTATTCATAGAAATTGGTTGTATAAATATTAAAAGAAGTATTTCAAATTTAAGTGCAAAAAACTACCTTTAAGTATCCTCAGTTCTTAACTAGACAAGAAAAACTGGTTCAGTTTTGTTCTTTTCTACCTTTTAACTTTTTTTTAAGCACAGGGAGTCATTCTGTCATCTATTCTGGAGTGCAGTGGCATGGCCACAGCTCTCTACAAGCTCTTAACTCCTCTCCTCAAGCAATCTTCCCGCCCTGGCATCCCAAAGCACTGGGATTAAAGGCATGAATCACCACACCAGACCAGTTTTGTTTTTTTCTGCTATTTACTATTGACATGAAATTTAATTATTTCCCAGATTTCTTTGAATTTCAATACTATGCTCTCTGCCTCCCCAAAAATGTAGAGAGAAAGGGTGAAATAAGTACCATGAAGCTTTAAATATCTATGTACCACTTGCATAAAATTATTATAATTTTAAATATCTATTTACTAATATAATATTACTGTTAGACTATTTTGACATTCTACTTTGTTCCTTTTCATTAGTAAATGTACTTTCCATATGTGTCCAGATAAAAAGTAGTCTGCTTTCTCCTTTGTTTGAAATGATTAAGTATAATCAATAATGCAATAACTAATAACTAAATTTTTGTGTGTGTTTCTTTCCCTGTCCTCCCCCCACATCACATTAGCTGTTAGTTGTGGTCACCCTGGTAGTCCAATTTATGGAAGAACAAGTGGAAATGGGTTCAACTTTAATGATGTGGTAACATTCTCATGCAATATTGGGTATCTTATGCAAGGGCCAACAAAGGCACAGTGCCAGGCAAACAGACAGTGGAGCCATCCGCCACCTGTGTGCAAAGGTAAATGTCTAACTATATTCCCATTAGGTGCATGGTGATAATGTTCACATAAACATCAATGACACATTTAAAACAGCTTGAGCAGAACAGTAAAAAGTTTTTATCTATTAAAACAAAATGCTTTAATACTGATGTCATCTCATTAACAATGCTTTCCTTTTTCTAAATTTTTAACATATTTTTAAAAGTTAAAAGTGGTATAATTACTTTCTAACTTTCTTATCTGTACCTATTTTGTGACTGCATATAAAAAGTCATTGAGATAATTTTGACTTGCAATTTGCTTCATAATTAGTAGAACTTACCTTTGGCATTCATTTTCTTTGCATTTTTTTCTAAAAACTATGTGTGGGCCTGGATTGCCATTACACCTGTATTAAGGCTTTTTTCATTGTTTTATTTATAGACACAGATTAAGGAGAAGTCTTAGATGTTGCTCCATTTTGCAAAGAAGTATATTTCATATTGTCTGAAAAAAAAACCAAATTATCATTTTTTGCGTGTTTTTTCCTCTAGTTCAACTACAGCTTAAAAGATATTTATTTTTAATTCATCCTCAGCACAATATTTTTGCTATTTTTCCTAAATGTTGCCAAAATCTTTTTATTTTTTCTGTATTTTCTACCACACAGATTTCACTCCATTTTCTAGACGATCCATGGAATTAACTTTATTCTTGGAATCTGGTTGTTTGAATAAATTTACCTTTGAAACTAAATATGTAATTTTCTCATACAAATCTATATAGGTATATGTATATTATTCCAAATATATCTTTCAAAATTTGTCATCTTGTTTAGTGGTCAACTGTTCTGATCCTGGAATTCCAGCCAATTCTAAAAGAGAAAGTAAAATAGAACATGGAAATTTTACTTATGGAACTGTGGTATTCTATGACTGCAATCCTGGATATTTTTTATTTGGATCTTCAGTTTTGATATGTCAACCAAATGGACAATGGGACAAACCTTTACCAGAATGTATCAGTAAGTAGATAATTTGAATTGTTTCTTGAGAATATGTCATGAAAACAATATGGATGTTTATTGTCTTTATAAAACTACCTAAAGATGTGTATCATAGAGAAGCACGTTGATTGTATTGTTTTACTGTTTTGAAACTATAGTTTCCTATATTTTGCCAATTCTTTGTCCAAATGTAATTTTATTAAAATTAATGTGATAAATATTTATAATTCTTTGATTTTTCATTTTGGAGTAGATAAAATATGAAAAGTAGTCAGCTTTCCTATTCTATGATATTATCATCTGTGAAAGGCAACTACAATTTATTTCGTACAAATATTTGATATTTCCATTTAAGGCCAAATTAGTCTTAAACAGCCATTGTAGATTCAGATTACTTGAAGATTTACACAAAGGGGTTATTTAAAACTTAAATATTTGTCATATAGAGACACATGTACTTACTGATGCAATAGTTGTTAATACACATTATCCTAGTCAGTGAATATCTAAAAATGGCATTTTGTTATATGGTATAATAGGAGTTCTTAAATGTATATAAAATAAATTACAGCCCAAATGCTTATAAGTAACACACGTAGTGAGAAAAATAATTTAACAGGAATAAATCAAACTTTTGTGAAGGCATACAGGAATGAACATGAATTCTAGCAATTCAGTCAGTTGATAGATCTCAAATTAAACTAGATCTCAAATAGTTGGTGAATCTTGGACTTGACAGGGAAGAGAACAATTTCATTGACTGAATGAATAGTGTGTGTTGAAATCACTAATTTTGGCACGCAATTTTTGGTTATTAAATTGCTAAATCAAAAAATTATTTTATGATCATGTTTAACAGAATATTTTTATGTTCATGGGGTGGACTTTTATGAACGTTTTGTGACAACATTCATGTGCTAATGAGAAACAACACTTTTTGCTGTGTCTATAAAATTTCAGATTCTATACATATAGTTCAGAATAGTGGTCTGCTAATTAAAATTCCTTTGATTTATTTGTGTTCACTGATCTAATTGCTTGAATAATTTACTTCTTCTTGTGTAGCTATCACATTAAAGTTAAACATCTTTTTATAGGACATATAAACCTGAAGTTCTTCAGGTGTCCTGAGCTCTCATCTGTTTTTTGCCTCATCATTTCCCATAGCTCTCCTTGGGTAGAGTATTAAGTACTGAAAGGTTTTATTAAGTTTTTGTGTCCTTATGTGTTGTTTCATACTCTAGAGATATGTGGCACTCAGTATTTTTCTGAGTACAAGTAACAGGAGACACATTAAATTCTGAAACTACCTGTTGCTCATAAAGAATATTGCATAATGTATTAACTTTTGATTCTGCCATGCCTAGCAGTGTTTTAGTTTAGAAGCCACTGAGTATTGTCTTTGTACAGCATAATTTATTCATTTCTGACTTGAAATGTAATTATTCTAGGCCATATATTAAATTGTGAACCACAGATCAATCTTTATTGCATCACTTGACCTCTCAAAGTTCTTTTCATGTAATTTCTATATGGCTTCACTTTGAATCCACATGGTGTCCTATGTCTTTACTTAGCAAATCCACATTAATCTTCTCCTTAAGTTGTACATATTTTACCAGGCACAAATACAGTTCAAACTCATAGACATATGTATATGGACACACTCATCACCCTCACACGTACAGATTTATCATAATTAATCAATTTTAATGCTTACTTAGCTTACAATGTTGTTGTTGAACTCATGCTCAGAATGCGTAAGTTAACAGAATAGCTCCTATAGCCGAAAACTCCATTTTATTTTTTAAAAACCTCCTTTAACATAGATGTTTGATTTCTGGAGGTTTTAGATGTTTGAGCAGAAAATTTACTTCTGATCTGTATTATAAATAAGCTGGTATAGGTTGTTCGATAGGAGATATAAAAAAATTTTATATTCAATAATTATGTATTGTAGTGATTGACTGTGGACACCCTGGCGTTCCTCCTAATGCAGTCCTCTCTGGCGAGAAGTATACTTTTGGGTCTACTGTTCACTATTCCTGCACAGGAAAGCGTTCCCTTCTAGGACGGTCATCAAGAACCTGTCAATTGAATGGCCATTGGAGTGGATCACAACCTCATTGTTCAGGTACCACTTGGAAAATTGGACAATCCGTGCTGAAAATTACATTATTGTTAGTAGTAGTAGTAACATATACATAAACAATCTAAAGATATAAAATATAATTCTCTCTGAAAAATCTCAAGAAAAACTGAAACACTGCTTATACATTACTGGAATATGTGTAAGTCAATATAAATGCAGGGTCCTGATGTTGTAGCTTATAAATTACAAGTATGTGTTTTGACCTGTGTGGCTAAAGAATTTATGGTTTTAGGATGCTAAACTGTATGAAGCATTTTTGTTCATGAAAACGGTGAAACTATTCAAGCTCAAGTATCTATCCCATTTTAGCAGATACCATATATAATTTTCCCCAGAAGGCAACATTGTATCAGTGATTTTTCTGTCAGAGTTAAGTTCTGTTTAACTTTCTAAGCAATTGATTACTATAATGGTAAAACTTTAGTTCAATTTAAAACATTTTGGACTTTATTTTAATCTAATTAGTTTTATTAAATACATTTATCTATCCCAATAATAAGTGACATATAGTGCCTGAATCTTTATAACCTCAATAGAGTTATCTTTGCATAAGGAAATAGTAAGGATATTTCAGTTAATAATTTGTTCACAGAGTATTTGATGAATCTTTTTTGAGATAAATGTTTATGTTACCAGTTTTTTTCAAAAATACCACTCATTTTTTAGATTCATGATGGCTCCCTAGTTGATACCATTTATTTTTATCCATCAACCCGATATTGTGTATATTTTTCTGCCTCTTCTTTATATTTATATATTGGCCATTGCCTTTGCATTATTTTATCTCTGTGGAGATCATGCTGATGACTTATTAGGAGTTGTTTTACATTATTTTCACTTTAGAATTAAAAGTGGTGAAATGGTAAATTAACCCCAAATCTTTTAATTAGTGGTTAATCCCTATGAAATGACTGCCTGGAACTTTAATCTACAGATTTAGAAAAACTATCATTTTTAAATGTAACCATAAAACTGATTTTATGAGAATTAAAGTCTTATTTTGGAGTGACTCATAGTAAATTAACTCTCAGGTAACTGATTATACACGTAAACACACAGACTCACTCCTCCCAAACCACAGTGTATTAGGAAACTGCTACTAAATTGAGAAATAAAATTGTATACAGATATTTAAAAGTGAAATGCTGATTTTAAAATTTTGTGTGGTTATTAATTTTATATCACATGAAAATAAGGAGATATAATGAAGGATTTCAAATATACAAGGCAGATAAAAAAGGCAAATGGAAAGAACATTTTCAATGCTTATGTAGTCAGCCTTTCTCTCTCTCTCAATATATATATTAACACTTTGGCAATTTTTATTAGGATTATTTAAGAAATGATAAAATGACTAGATAAAGACTAAATTTTTAACACTAAAATAAAAAGATAAATGCCTAGTCATGAGCAAAATCCCTAGCAGAAACTTAAGTAAGAATTTCTAAATTTTGGCCATTTATATTTTATTTTTATGTTTTCATATATAAGGAATATGCAATTCATTCATCTTTGATCATTGGGCATTGGTAGAGAAAATAAGAGGGAGAAATCCTAGACTATAAGAACTGTATAATAATATTTACATGTCCTAGCAAACCACAGTTCTACTTTAACAAAAACAACAAAAAGATGATCAGTAATCAGAAAATTCAGAAAAGGAAAAATACAAATTGCTGAATTCAGTTTTTAAAATTTTAATTTTGTAAGTTTGTTGTCATTTAATAGTACTGTCAGTTATAAATTTTCCATTAGCTTGGTTATTAAGTGGATTCTGGAAAAACATGAAATATCCTTAACCTATTTAATGTCTCCAAATTCACTGATATAGAAAATAACACTATACTCTGCAACTTTTTGTTTTCATTTACACTTTTCTTTTTATGACTGGAATCAGATAAGAAATCTGAATTACAGTTTTACTCAATGTGTGCTACAACACAGCATACACAAAAACAAATGCCTACCAGGCCCTTGGCAGCCTACCAGATAAACTTAATAAATGTTTATTGGAATTGGTTAACTTGAATTGTACTGCATTGCAGGTGATGCTACTGGGACATGTGGTGATCCAGGTTCTCCCGGCCATGGCTCTAGACAGCAAAGCAATTTCAGAACAAAAAGTACTATACGTTTTGCTTGTGACACTGGTTATATCCTTCACGGCTCAGAGGAAAGAACATGTTTAGCTAATGGCAGTTGGACTGGAAGGCAGCCAGAGTGCAAAGGTAATCTCAAGCAGAAATTAGATATATTGGAACTACTGGATTTTAGTGTGTATCTAAATCCAAATGAGTATTACTAGGAAAATTACTCTTACTAGTTTCCTCTGCCTGCAGCTATGGAATAAAAGTCGTATTCCTGTTATACTGACAACATCTCCTAAGAGAACTATGACTGGTAATTAAAAAAAAAGACCCTATTTCTCACGTATATGCAAACATTTTTCACAACATAGCAAATATTTAGATTTAAAAAGTAACGTATATATGTTAAAAAGATTTTTTTCCTCTTTACAGTAGTCTCTCCCTTATTCATGGGAGATATGTTCCAAGACTTTTCGTGGGTGTCTGAAACCACAGATACTACACAACACTGTAATTCTATGATTTTTCACACATACCTGTGACAAAGTTTTATGTATAAATTAGGCACAGTAGGAGATTAACAACTAAAATAGTAAAATGGAAAAATTATAGCAATATACTAGAATAAAAGTTATGTGAATATGGCCTCTCCCTCAAAATATCTTGTTGCCCATACTCACCCTTCTCCTTGTGATCTTTTACTCTAATAACCAAGGGAGATATTAAGTGGCTGACTGATGGGTAGCATAGACAGTGTGGGTACCCTGGACAAGGGATGATTCATTTTCCATGTGGGATGCCATGATATTTCATCATGCTACTCAGAACTTAACATGTGTGAGTTATTTCTAGAATTTTCTGTATACTATTTTTAGACCAGGATTGACTATGGCTAAGTAAAACTGTGGAAAGGAGAATAGTGGATAAAGGGAGACTAGTGTATCTAAATTGTAGAGACAAGAGAACAAAATAGATTGTTCTTATGGTAACATTACCTCAATATTTGTCTTAGCTTCCATTTTATAGAAACGGAAAAATATAGAAAGATACATAAGTATGATTAAGATTTTTAATCATAGAGTACAATTGTTAGTTACTAGAATTCATAACATTTAGGGTGTTTGAGTAAGATTTTTATTGTTCTGACTCAGAGTTAACATAATTAAATCTTACGGTAGAGCCAGTTGTGGTTCTTGCCTGTAATCCCAACAATGTGGGACACTGAGGCAGTAGGATGACTTGAGGCCAGGAGTTTGAACTAGCTTGGGTAGGACCCAGCCTGAGACAACATCTCTACAAAAAGTTTTAAAACCAAAATAGACCAATGGACCTAATTAAACTTGAGAGCTTCTATACAGCAAAATAAACAATCATCAGAGTGAACTGGCAACCAACAGAATGGGAAAAAATGTTTGCAATCTACCCATCTGACAAAGGGCTAATATCCAGAATCTACAAAGAACTAAAACAGATTTACAAGAAAAAAATAAACAAACCCATTAAAAAGTGCGTGAAGGACATGAACAGACACAAGAAGACATATGTGAGTTGACAAACATATGAAAAAGTGCTCATCCTCACTGTTCATTAGAGAAATGCAAATCAAAACCACATTGAGGATACCATCTCACGTTAGAATGGCGATCATTAAAAAATCTGGAGACAACAGATGCTGGAGAGGTTGTGGAGAAATAGGAACACTCTTACGCTGTTGGTGGTAATGTAATTAGTTCAACCATTGTCTGACACTGAAGACAGTGTCGTGATGCCTAAGGACCTAGAAATAGAAATTCCATTTGACCCAGCAATCCTATTACTGAATATATATCCAAAGGATTATAAATCGTTCTATTATAAAGACACATGACCATGTATATTCATTGCAGCACTGTTTACAATAGCAGAGAGCTAAAACCAACCCAAATGCCCATGAATGATAGACTGGAAAAAGAAAATGTGGCACATATACACCATGGAATACTATGCAGCCATAAAAAAGGATGAGTTTGTGTCCTTTGTGGGGACATGGATGAATGTGGAAACCATCATTCTCAGCAAACTGACACAAGAACAGAAAATCAAACACTGTATATTCGCACTCATAGGCAGGTGTTCAACAATGAGAACACATGGACACTGGGAAGGGAGCATCACACACTGGAGTCTGTTGGGGGGGACTAGGGGAGGGACAGTGTAGGGTAGGGAGGTTGAGGAGGGCTAACACGGGGAGAAATGCCAGATATAGGTGACGGAACGACGAAGGCAGCAAACCACTTTGCCATGTATGTACCTATGTAACAACCCTGCATGATCTGTACGTGTACTCCAGAAACTAAAGTACAATTAAAAATACATATATATATAAAGAAAATTTTATAGATTAGCCAAGTGTAGTGGTATATGCCTGTAGTCCTAGCTACTCTGGTCGCCAAGGCAGAGGAATCACTGAGTCCAGGAAGTAGAGGCTAATATGAACCATGATTACACCATTGCACTCTAGCCTAGGTGACAGAGTGAGACCCTGTCTCAAAAAAAAAAAAAAAAAAATGAAGAAAAAAAGGAAAAGTTTACAATATTTTACAAAATATTGTACAAAATTTGCTAGTAAATAAAACGTGGCTAGAAAATTATCTTATTGAATTAAATTGTTCTTTTCTGATAATTTTATTGCAAAAATTAAACTTGCAAAGTATTTTAAAACTTACTTGACATTGTATCATACATATTGGTTTTGTAAATAGAATACAGTTCCCAATCAAACTTGCCTGAGAGTTTTTTGATTATGTTATAGAAATATTCTTAATTATGTTTAATAATTACATTCTAGAAAAGATAGTTATCATTTTTAAACTCAATCAGTTTTAATAATTTTAAGAAAGAGTTGCAACTTAGTTGATATAGGGATAGGAGTTGGAAAAGATAATGCTGAGTAAAATACAGTAAGGCAGACTAAATTGTTTATTTTTTAAACTTATTTTCCAAAGTCAAAGTCTCTTTAATGATGTTGTGGGCATCACTATACATGCAACATTATGTGGGTGACATCTAAGTCAGTCCTTTGTTCAGCTGACCTACAAAGTATTTTACAGATGAAATGCAGACTGATCCTGATACTGCTTTGTTAGCATCCATATTACGTATAAATGGAGAACTATGACAGCAAATATAATAGAATTAATATTTTTCTCATATATGAAGCTCATACAAATCACCTGTAAAAACAGACTAGTAGACGAATGGACAAAGGATATGAACAGAAAATAAAGATTAAAGAAAAACTGCAACCTATAGAAAGAATCCAACAGAACTACTAATAAAAAGTTATGATTAAACATTAAGGTATCATTTTTCACCTGTTTTAATTATGGTAATATGAAATTCTTGTGTGTGGGCACAGCAAAACTAGAACTTTAAACATTTAAAGATGATTTTTATTTTTATATTTTGAAAACAATTTGACAAAAAAATGCTCTCAAAATGATAATGAGTAGAATGATAAATATTCATAGAATATATCTGTAGGTGAGTTTCCAAATTTTGTGGAATTTTTCCAAGGAAAGTAGTAATATTAAAGAGACTACACAATCATGACAATGGAATTTTTATTTCTGTTTATAACTAGCAATAATTTGGAAAAATCTTACACTAGGAAAAGTATTGCTTAAGCAATTTTATTATTACATAATCTAATAGTGTATAGTCAATAAAATATTACAATATAGGCTACAAAGTAATATGAGAAAATGTACATTATGTAAAACTTAGAAATAAGATTTAATTATGTACTCTATTTAGAACCATGGGAAATGATACTCATTTAAGAGAAAGTAAGAAAGGAAATACACAAAAGCAATACTAGGACAGAGTTCTGATATTGTTGGTATTTTTACTCTTTAGTCCAAAAGTTTTTATATTGTTGTTATATTACTTTAATAATTTATAATAAAACATAAAAGTTTTTTTCAGAATGTGAAGGATAAAGCACATGTAAAAATAAAAATGTTAAATAATGTGTTAAATGACTTAATTTAATTAATAGAGAAACGCAAATTTGAAGAATGTAACATTTTTGAAAAAATGAGATTCTTTTAAGTGATGGTAAATGGTGTTACAGAGGAGATGTGAACACAAGCAGAGTCTTATGCTATCAGTACAAGTGTGTATTGTTATAATATCTTGAGTGGTTCTATGGCAATATATTGCAAACAATTTAAATGTTTAATATTTTAGGTATATTTTATTGATACATTTTTTACATATTTATGGGACATGTGATATTTTGTTACATGCGTAAATGTCTAATGATCAAATGAGAATATTTATGACATCCCTCACCACAAGTATTTATTATTTCTATGTGTTGATAATATTTCAGGTCCTCACTTCTAGCTATTTTGAAATGTACAATACATTGTTGTTAATTATAATCACCCTACTCAAAAATGATCCAGAAATTATTTTAGATATTGATCTTAAAAATAGAACTAATATATAGAGTTGTATTATAAATTAGGGTATATTACATCTAAAAATCATAGAAAAATAAAACCAAACCAAACTAAAGTTTATCAACAGGGAATTGGTTAGGTAAATTATGAACGGTATAGAAAACCATAGAGTTCCTAAACTTAATGATAGATACCTTAATTCTAATTTTAAGTAAGAAAAATAGAATTATTAAAGGGTAGTGAAATTAATATTTCACTGTTGAATACTCTGTACCTAGCACAATGCCTAGAATGAATATTGCAATAGATATATTTATATTAATATATAATTATATATACATATATGCATATATAAATATTTTATCAGGTTCTATTTCTCAGCAGTGAACTTATAAACAATCTTTACTTTCTTCTTCATACTTTTATTTTCTTGTCATTTTAGAAATGCCTACTTATTACTTTGATACAAGGAAACAAATGGTACAGTGATTTTTAAATAAGATTTCTCTCTAGCAACAAAAGAAAGCCAAACATAAAATATATCACAAAAATATTCAGTTTACAAAAATGTGTTCTGTTTCAGCTTATTTCCTAGCCTGAATATGATTCAATGCTTTTATTATATGCTATCAGCATCATTCCTAGAAATTTGTACTAGGTGCCCAATGTCACTAGGTTTGTGACATTGGGCAAGTTACTTAATCTTTCTGTGCCTCAGTTTCCTACTAAGAAATGGTGGCGATGTTAACACTAACTCAGAGAATTTTTGTGAGGAGTAAATAATTTTGGAAAAGTTGTGGCTTTGATATAGTAAGTGCTTAATGAATCTAAAAAAATGTGTAACTCTCAGTTTTATTAGATTATGTCAGTTGACTGCTGAGAAATGACTCTTGTGAGAAGAGATGGCTTGGTTGACTAGTACTAAATGTAAATGCAGGTTTATTCACAGACAACAATAAACCCGTTTTCTCCTAGATGTAAATATTGCTGAGTAAAGTAGTTGCTTTTTCCCTTAGTTGTATCCACCAAGCTTTAAGCCTTTACTCATGATAGATGACACACTTACCTTGTTTCATTTTAAGTTAATTTTACTTGTGTTTAGTTCAAATGAAATGGTTGGATAGGAGAAATTTGTGTATTAAGTGTGGGGGAATTAAAGTCAAGAGAACAAAAGCAAAAGGATTATTAGGTCATATCTTGAAACCACCTAAGGAAATTCTTGATTTTTGTTGTGCATAAATTTTACTGAGTCTAGGTCTCTATTTCAAAATACAAATTACGTGACATTTTAAAACGAGGATGACATCTCAAATTCTTCTTGCATTGAGTCAAGCTATGGATCTTGATATATAACAAATAAATATGATCAAAGTATTATTTTAGGCAGGCACTAATGCATTTAGAAGAAAGTAATTATGCTTAACAACAAAGTAAAAATTTCTGGTATGTCATAGATGCTGCTTAAAATATTATCTATAATTTGATTTTTATGTATATGTGTAAAATGAGTAAGGTTCTTGCCTACACAGACACACACACACACACACACACACACACACACACACAACAGTTATAAAATGATAGGCAAAAGGAAATATTTAAGATGCAGAAAGGAATGTAGATGGCATTTTCTCAAATCACAATCATATTTCATATTCATAAAAGCCTTCACTTCTGTAACATACTAAAATGCCTTCTGATATTACAATAAATTCCAGCATTACATGTGATATATTATTGTTTTTAAGACAGATAGTTTAAAAATTGACATATCATTGATGACAAACAGGCATAATATATAATAGTTAATTATAAAAAGGCATTTGTGTTTGTAACTTTTGTTTAGAATATATTGAAAAAAATATAGGTAATCTTGAACATATTACCAAGATTTAATTATGTTTTTACTCAGGTTAATTTTGGTACTCTTTGGTCTAGAAACAGAATTTATACATTTTAATACAAAAGTTATATATTTATATTTTTTAAAATGCATAAATGCTTATCATATTTAAATTGTATGTCTGTCTTTTCTGAAATATAAATGCAAATCTCTATTGCATCTCATCACTCATTGTTATATATTTTCCAATTTTACATGAGTTGCTTTTTAGGCAGAGATTCTTATAATCCTTCTCTAAAAGTTTTTGTGATACCTGAAGGTAATTTAGTACTCTTTGAATAATTACTTTACTCTGTAGAGTTTTTACTGAAGCTGGTAAAAAAGGTCTTAAGAAAACGTTATAATTTGCATTCCAGTAATTAAACTAATAAAGTCAACATAGATTCATCTTGAATTTCAGCTACCTAGATACTTTACTGCTTATTTTAGAGGTTTTTATTGCTTCTTTGAATAACTTGAAAGAGTCATCTAGTCATTAGGTTTTTTGGGAAGGATTTCTTGCATTATTTTTACATGTACTCTTCAACACTTTGTTTTATAGCTGTACAGTGTGGTAACCCAGGAACAACAGCCAATGGGAAAGTCTTCCGAATTGATGGCACAACATTTTCTAGCTCAGTTATTTATTCCTGCATGGAGGGATACATCCTTTCTGGACCTTCAGTTAGACAGTGCACAGCCAATGGAACATGGTCTGGAACTTTGCCTAACTGTACAAGTAAGTATTTTCTCGACATTTAAAAATCATTAGTTATATGAAAGTATTTGTGAGTATATAAATATGTGTGTGTTTTATAATTAATAAAACAATGCAAAGTTTTAAATATTTGTACTGTCTTTCAGAATAAAGGATGGTAGTAGTTACTGTGGTTCGAGTGTACACTAATGACTTTAAGAATCAGTTGGCTTATCAAGGTACTATATTAACTGGCAGAGGAAAGAGAGATCAGAGGAAGTCAGTACTAATAAATGTAATTTAACAAACCTTTAAGAACAATGATGACTTATAGCTGCAATTAAAATTAAAAATAAAATGGATGCAGTTCTATTTTGTCACTATAATACATATTAATTACCAAATTGGTTTTTTCAAAGGCATACTGATTCTTTATGGGTTCTTTCACTGTTACACGGAATTTTGATAGCTGATTTGGTCTCTTGGTATGTTAAAAATAGACAGCACTTTGGAGACTCTGCATTATAATAAAATTACCCACTGGAAGAAATTTTTGAAAAATGTGTTTAACAGTCTTAGAATTATACACATTAATGCTTATTTATAGAATAAATAGTATTTAACCAACAATAATACATAACAATTGGAAATTATGGTTGTTTATTTTTATTAAGAAGAACTAGCACTTTGGGAAGCTAACATATGTGGGTCCTTGAGCCCAGGAGTTGGTGACCAGCCTGGGAAAAATGGTGAAAACCCTGTCTCTACAAAAAAAAGAAACCATATATATATATATATATATATTTACAAAAATTAGTCAGGTGTGGTGGTGTGCACCTGTAGTCCAGGTACACAAGAAGCTGCAATGAGAGGATCACCTGACCCCAGGAGGTCAAGGATGCAGTGAGACTGAATGTGCCACTGCACTCAAGCTTGGGTGACAGGGTGAGATGCTGTCTCAAAAAACAAATTGTTTAGACTGTGTTCACAGATTCTAAGTATCATGAGAAGACCTTGCAAAAGACACTGTAGCAAAGGAGACGTGGGAATACTAGGGGGAGGGCCTTTGTATTGCAGTTTGGACAGAGTATATATACTTTTACTGACCAAATAATTATCAGAAAATTAACGGAGAAGGCATGGCCTTGTATTGTGTGTGGTGAGATGATCCACCCTTTTTCTGGGCTCCTTTTTATTTGCATTTTCTGGATGAATGGGTAAAATGAATTTGTTCGGAAAAGGGTGCCCTCAAAATAATGGCATACATGTATTCCTGGAGAAAATCCGTTGTAGTTAATATCTTGCATGCAAAGTTTGTGTACCATGACAGGGCTGTTGAGTTGCCCAAGTATATAGTGTCTTTCAAAAGTGAAAGCAAACTGTGCTTGGGAAGCTGTTAAAATAAGCACTGAGTAGAACGTATTAACTAAACATATAATAGTAAAATATTTTCCAGTTATCGATAGGAACCAGCAATTTCAGTAATATTGATATGGGGGTCTTAATCAGAGGCATCAGGGTATTTAGGCTGTGGAAATCCACTTTCCCATGCCATTTATTTTTATCAGGTTTAAACATTGAACAAATCGGACTATTTAAAGTGAAGACATAGGAACAATAGTTGTTTCCTTCAATAGGTGTTATATGATGGTTCTTAATTACTGTAGACCTTGTTTTAATCTAAATTGAGCTTAGAAGGACAGGCCCAAGGGGCTCCATTTTACCAAGCTGATTGTAAATGCCTAATAATATGCTAATTTATTATTCATTGATTCGAAGTGTCCATATCAGATGCTTTGGGCCAATGGGCACTGTGACCATGAGGAATTTAGGCAAAGTAATAGTTTCAATGTTTAAGGTGAGACATACATGTTTGCCTTCTGTTTTATGTTTGGTAACTCCTCTAAAGTACAGAGTATACCTTGTAAATTCTGTGAGATCTCCTCATATAACTGTAATTTGAGGCCCAGTATCTATTAGGGCCACAAAGATTTTTTAAGTACTACATACCAGAAGACGCTAAAGTTAATTTAAAACCCATATTGTAGAGATGCAAAAGCCAATTAGTGCTTTTTAAAAATTATACCTGATGTGTTCTTTTTTTTATTTTTATTTTTTCAACTATACTTTAAGTTCTGGGGTACATGTGTAGATAATGCAGGTTTGTTATACAGGTATATACATACCATGGTGGTGGTTTGCTGCACCCATCACCCTATCATCTACATTAGGTATTTCTCCTAATATTATCCCTCTCCAATCCTCCCACCTGCTGCTATTCCTTCCCTAGTCCCTCACCCACCAGGTCCCAGTGTATGATGTTCCCCTCTCTGTGTCTGTGTGTTCTCATTGTTCAACATCAACTTATGACTGAAAACATGTGGTGCTTGGTTTTCTATTTTTGTGTAAATTTGCTGAGAATGATGGTTTCCAGTTTCACCCATATCTCGGCAAAGGACATGAACTTACCCTCTTTTATGGCTGCATAGTATTCCATGGTGTATATGTGCCACAATTTCTTGATCCAGTCTATCATTAATGGACATAGTGCTCTTTTATCTTTCTGTTAAATAACTATTCTAGAAATTTTTGTATTTTTAATTTAATCCAGTTTTGTATCTTTCTTTCAATTTGTGTTTCTTCTCCCTGTATCCAGTTTTTTTTTTCTTTGTTTGTTTGTTTTAGTGTGGGTGGAGTTACAGGATACACTTCAGGAAGGATAGTCCTCTCTTCTCTGTCACTATTTATAAGTATCTTCCCCAGAGAGTTTCAAATCACTATTTTAAGTGTTGGGAGTTTCCCACAGGGCAGTTGCCACTTTATGGGGTTTAGGGACTCCAGGCTTAAGTCAGGTTTGAATTAAGCCCATAGATATACTATGGGATGATATGAGTGCTTTCCCTCTATAACTCTTGAGAACCAGAATCTTTTTGATGACAGACACATAGACAATAACAACAACAAATATATTGCAAGGTTCCTATTGAGCCATTTGCCTTTAAGTGTGGAGTTGATCACACCAGATGGTGACTAATCCTTGTTAGACAGGCAAGCATTGGATAAGCATGCTTATTTCACAGTGTGCCAGTCCTTTCCCTGAGCACTCTATAGAATGGAAGTCAACACCTGCTTGAGACACATAACCAATAGTCATAGGGTAAGACATTCATCTAAGCCTAGCATCATTCATGGTTTGTGCTGAATTTGAGACATATGATTAAATCTAAGACACACAGGTAAGTCTAAGCTCAGAGGCACAGAACTCAGAATCACTTTGAGAAGGACTGCAAGCCCATACCCTGTCTCTGAATGTCAGTTGTCAATACTTCTGGCTTAGATCTATCATTTCAATCTATAGAAGAGGCCAGAGAAACTCAGAAAATGCAGCACAAATCAGCATCTCTCAAAGTGTAAGTATACTAGCACAGTACCCAGCACTCTCTAGCCAGGTGGCAGCAGAGCTAGTTATCAAGTCACAAACAACAGAAAAAAGGCCCTCAGTTAATTATAGTCATGCTTTGGGTCACCCTACTCACTTCCAGTTGCTCTGTGGTTGACTAAGGAAGATCATGATCAGCTTCTCTCTCCTCAAAATTGGTTCCATATCGACTGATTATGCCACAAGGCTGAAGATGTACCAAGAAGGTATGAAAACTTACACATATAGTAAGATCCTCTTTGGTCAGAAATGGTTTGAGGGAAGGAATGCATGAATAGTGATATGATTTTGCTGTGTGCCCACCCAAATGTCATTTTAGATAGTAGCTCCCATAATTCCCATGTGTTGTGGGAGGTAGCCAGTGGGAGACAATTGAATCATGGGAGTGGTTTCCCCCATACTGTTCTCATGGTAAGTGTCATAAGATCTGATGATTTTATAAAATAAGTTTTTTGTTTGGCTCTCATTCTCTCTTGCCTTTCACCATGTAAGATGTGCCTTTCTCCTTCTGTTATAATTGTGAGGCCTCCCTAGTCACCTGGAACTGTGAGTCCATTAAACCTCTTTTTCTTTATAAATTACCCAGTCTTGAGTATTTCTTTTTCAGCAGTGTGAAAACAGACTGATACAGTAAATTGGTACTGGGGGTGGTTGCTGCTGTAAAGATAAAAAAAATGTGGAAGTAACTTTGGAAATGGGTAATAGGAAGAGGTTGGAACAGCTCCAAGAGCTCAGAAGAAGAGAGGAAAATGTAAGAAAGTGAGGAACTTCTTAGAGACTTGTTGAATGGCTTTGACCAAAATGCTGATAATGATATGGACAATGAAATCCAGGTTGAGGTGGTTTCAGATGGAGATGAGAAACTTGTTGAGAACTAAGGTAAAGGTGATTTTTGTTATGTTTTAATAAAGAGACTGGTGACAGCATTTTTCCCCTGCCCTAGAGAGTTGTGGAGCTTTGAACTTGAGAGAGTGAGTTATGATACCTGGTGGAAGAAATGTCTAAGCAGCAAAGCATTCAGAATGTGACTCAGGTGCTATTAAAAGCACTCAGTTTTAAAAGGGAAGCAGAATATAAAAGTTCAGAAAATTTGCAGCCTGATGATGCAATAGTAAAGAAAAAACCATTTTCTGAGAAGAAACATAAGCTCTCTATAGAAATTTGCAAAGGTAACAAGGAGCCAAATATTAATTGCCAAGACAATGGGGAAAATGTCTCCAGGACATATCAGAGAACTCTGTGGCAGCCAATCCCATAACAGACCTGGAGGTCTAGGAGGAAAAAGTGGTTTTGTGGGTCAGGCCCAGGGCCTTCCTGCTGTATGTAGTATAGGAACTTGGTGCCCTGCATCCCAGCCACTCCATCCATGGCTAAAGGGGTCAAGGTACAGCTCAGGCCATGGCTTCAAAGTGTACAAGTCCCAAGCCTTGGCAACTTTCTT
Organism: Plecturocebus donacophilus; assembly: GCA_004027715.1. Lineage (NCBI taxonomy): Eukaryota > Metazoa > Chordata > Mammalia > Primates > Pitheciidae > Plecturocebus > Plecturocebus donacophilus. The sequence continues at coordinate 48,691 of PVKP010000978.1, read as the reverse complement.
GTGGTGTTGAATCTACAGGTGCACAGAAGTGAAGAAATGAGGTTTGGGAATATAGATTTCAGATGATGTATGGAAATGCCTGTATGTCCAGGCAGAAGTTCACCTCAGTGGTGGGGTCCTCATGGAGAATCTCTGCTAGGGCAATGCAGAAGGGAAATGTGAGATTGGAGCCCCAACACAGAGTCTCCACTGAGGCACTGCCTAGTGGAGCTGTGAGAAGAGGGTCACTGTACTTCAGGCCCCAGAAAGGGAGATACACTGACAACTTGCACCATGTTCCTGGAAAAGCCACAGACACTCAATGCCAGCTATGAAAAGAGGGGAAAGGGAGTCTGTACCTGCAGAGCCTCAGAAGCAGAGCTGCCCAATATGCTGGGAACCCACCTCTTGCATCAGTGTGACCTGGATGTGAGCCATGTAGTCAAAAGAGATCATTTTGGAGCTTTAAGATTTGACTGCCCTGCTGGATTTCAGACTTGCATGGATCCTGTAGCCCTTCATTTTGGCCAATTTCTCTCATTTGGAACAGCTGTATTTATCCAATGCCTGTACCCCCATTGTATCTAGGAAGTAACTAACTTGATTCTGATTTTATAGGTTCATAGGCAGAAGTACTTGCCTTGTCTCAGATGAGACTTGGGACTGTGGTCTTTTGAGTTAATGCTGAAATGATTTAAGACTTTTGGGGATTGTTGGGAAGGCATGACTAGTTTAGAAGTGTGAGGATATGAGACTTGTGAGGGGCCAGGAGTAGAATGATATTTGGCTGTGTCCCCAAGCACACCTCATCTTTTAATTGTAGCTCTCATAATTTCTGTATTTTGTGGGAGACACCTGGTGGGAGATAATTGAATCATGGAGGTGGTTTCTCCCATACTGTTCTCATGGTAGTAAACAAGTCTCACAAGATCTCATGATTTTATAGGGGGTTTCCCCTTTTGCTTGGTTCTCATTCTATCTTGCCTGCCACCATGTCAGATGTGCCTTCTACCTTCTGCCATGATTGTGAGGACTCCTCAGCCACTTGGAACTATGAGTCCATTAAATTTCTTCCTTTTTTTTTTTAGATGAAGTTTTGCTCTTGTTGCCCAGGCTGGAGTGCAATGGCATGCTTTCAGCTCACTGCAACTTCCACCTCCCAGGTTGAAGTGATTCTCCTGCCTCAGCCTCCCAAGTAATTGGGATTACAAGCACCCACCACCATGTCTGGTTGATTTTGTATTTTAAGTAGATACTAGGTTTTGCCATGTTGATCAGGCTGGTCTCAAACCCCTAAACTCAGGTGATCTGCCTACTTTGGCCTCCCCAAGTGCTGGCATTACAGGCATGAGTCACCACCATGTGCAGCCTGTAGGCAGCCAGCCCTACATCACCTGTGGGTGCCCGTGTTTGGTGATGACAAAGGAATGAGAGAAAGATCAATTAAGAGACAGAGTGGGACCAGGGGGGCCATCACTTTATTACTTTGGAGGAGACAGTGAAGGCCCTGAGCTCTGATCATCCACACTATTTATTTGTTACAATTACTTTGATCTATAGGGTAGGAGTGAAGTGATGGTGGGAGCGGGTGACATGATGGTGGAGTGAATCAGTGAGCTGGAACTGAATCAGTGAGCCAGAACTGCTGTGTCAATCTTTCTAAAGATTGGTAACAGTGGCAGTTTCAGGAGTTTTGCAAAACAAGAACATGTGGTTATTTTTAGCCTGTTATCTATGTGCAGCTGGTGGAATGAGGGCCTTACAAGGAGCCTACGAGTCTGGCTATGTCATAGTGCTATGAAGGGGTTTTATGTCCTTGAGCACAATGTTTATGGTAACAGAACCTAGGTCACCCTGCACCAGAACATGAGGCATGGAGAGGCCTTCCCCCTCAGAGGCCTCCTGTGGCCTTCTGCAGTTTGTTATTCCTTGTTTATATGTTACTTATAACCAGTTTATGTAGGCACTCTGTAAGTCCTTTCTCCTTTGCTGCTTTTCTCAACATCGCCTAAACCTCTTTTTCTTTTTAAATTATCCAATCTTAGATATATCGTTATCAACAGTGTGAAAATGTACTGATACATATAGTTTTGCTTATTTTTATTGTGGTTAGTGGCAGGAACTTGAAGAGAGTTCCTGTGGATGTGCCAGGGTTTTCATGATTTGAACTTCCCTACTGATGCCAAAGTAGGGAAGCAAGCAGACTTTCTTGTCAGCTTCCCAGATGTGGAGTAGAAGGAGAACAGAGAGGCAGAACTTGAAGCATCAAAATGGAGTCAGGTTCTTCATAAAAATGCTCTTGTTGTCAAACATTTTATTAGTAATATGTTACAAACACCACACTGCATTGATAAACAACTTTAGTCAACTATTTCTTCAAGAGATTTAACTAATAAGACAAATCTTATTTATGTACATTATTACTACTTCAACTGCTCTACTTTTTGTGTATAGATAAATATTTGCGTGAGGTATTATTTTTCTTCCACTGTCTTTTGGTACATTTCTACTAATGATAATGTTTTCAGCTTTTCTTTGTGTGCATAATAGTTTATACTTCACCTTGTGTTTTTGCTGGGTATAGAATTCGTATGACAGTGGCATTTCTCACCCCATATCAGCTCCAGACATTGTTACAGCTCATCTTTTGGGGTAGTTTCTTTCTCATACCTTGGGCAGTTATCTCCACAGCTAATCAGAAATCTGCTGACTACTTAAGGAGTTTTCTTCCTATATCTCTGGAAATATTTCTCTGTCAATGTCCTCTTTGTTACTGTGTTCCATAAAGTCTACCTGCATAGTTTTCTCTTGACTCTCAGATCCGTCTTCTCAACTCAAGGAGTCTGCTGGGCTCTGCATAGGTTCCTCTTTCCTGGGACACAGACTTGAAATTTTCTTTAGGTAGTAAGATAGGGCAATCAGGAGATTCATCTAATTTGTTTCCTGTGACTCAAGAATCACTGTGCTTTGTTGACTGATGTCCATTGTTTTGAAACCTTTCTTTTTAAAAAATATACTCTTTCTTTTTTTTGTTGTTCTTTCAAAGGGAAGGCAAATCCTTCATTGTTACTCCATGTTTAAGGAAAGCAGAATTCCTCTTACTTTCTTAGAAAATATCTCATTTTCACAATAGTAAACAACTTAATGCTATCCCATTTAAAACTCTTACCCAGATTTTAAGTATCAGATCATGTAAAACATTTGGCAAAACACCTTAGGACACTTCTCATATCATTTTTAGCTAAAAGCAATCTCTCCATACTGTATACCATTTTTAAAAAATATATTACTTATACCACTAAACTGTGAACTTTATAAAGCAGTAGTGACTAGGTTTATTTATCTCACTGACCCTTTACGGTGGATCATAGCACCCGATGAATAAGAGCAACTCAGTAAATTGTTGGTGCCAGACTTAAATAGAAAATTTTATTTTAGTTATCAATATCTATGATTTACCATTCCAACTCTTCAACTACTTGCAGATAGGGCCTACAACTGTATAGCTAACATAGCACATAGGTTCTGGCATATAGTATGTTTTCAATACATGGTCACTGAAGACAGTGAAATAATAAAAATAGTTAAGAGTAACAGAAATATGCTGAGAATCTCTTTTTTACAATGAATAACAATTTATTTATGGATAAATAACTCAATCTATTATTTACAGGTGTCTTCTAATTTTAGTAAAGTAAAAATAAATGAACATTCCTATTCTTGTGATTGAAAATTACATTGACATTTTTATTGAATGATCTTCATTTTTTCCTAGGAATTTTAAATTAAGTTAAAAGTTATCTGATTCAAGACAGATTGACTATGAATAACACGAAAAATATAAGGAAAGTTTCTGTCAGTTCTTCAAAGAGGTATAGTGTACTGGTAAAATAATTTAAGTGTTAGCTTTTCAACAATGAATTGCTATTAAACTAAAAGCTGAGAATTTGTAAGTTTATTTACTTCATGGGCAAAAAGTTACTAACACCCCATTAACAATCCAAACCAAAAGTGAAAAGAAAAAATCCCAAATAGAAACAGAGAGAGAGGTTTCAGTGGAAATTAAAACAGCCTAAACTTCTGTAATTAAAGAATCTAACATAGTGATATTGTTTATATGTGATAATCAAATTAAATTAGAACCAGTGCTTCAGATTCCTTCTCATTAATTTGCAATGAAAGTAAATTTAAATCTATGATTGATAGAATCATATTATTTTGGGGATTGTTGTAGACACACATTGCCTAGATCAATAAACTGAGGCATCAAAGTATTTAAAGGGCTTCCTGACTACTGGCAGAGCTCACCATTAAACAGTAATTTCATCCATATTTCACCTTTATAGATGAAATTTTCTATTCATTTTAATTATTCTCTATACCCACTAGTAGGCTAATTTCAAGTGTAAATATGTTTTCAATGAGTTTTGATTTGTTATAATTGCCTTTGTATACACTATTTTTATGGCTACTGTGTGCCAGGACTATATGAATTTTATGGTTACTATACGCCATATTAATTTGAAATAAATTATGTGAGGTATTCCAGTTACTATATGAATTTGAAATAAATTACTGAGGTATGAAAAAATGTAAAGTAGCTGAACTTTCCAAGCCAACATCCTAATAGCAGTTTTTTGAAAATCCGAATGTCTTACTCTATTTGTGCTGCTAGAATAAAATTCCTGAGACGGTGTAAATTTTAAAGAACAGACATGTATTTTTCACAATTCTGGAGGCTGAGAAGTCCAAGATCAAGGTGCCAGTAGACGCTGTGTCTTGTGAGGGCTACTATTTGCTTCTGAGATGGCACCTTGTTGCTGTGTCCTCACATGACAGAAGGGGTATATCTTATGCCCTGACTGGCAGAAGGTGAAAGAGCAAAAAGAGGCCTATCTATTAATAGTTCCCTCCCACCCTTTTAGACAGCACTGACCTTATTCATGAGGAGAGAGCCCTCATGACTTAATAACTTCCTAAAGTCTCTACTGTTTAGTACTATTGAATTGGGGTTAAGTTGGCCCATGAATTTTGAAGAGACCTTCAAACCACAGTATCAAAGAAACAAAGCCTCTGTTATTTTCATACTAATTCTTACTATTTCTTATAAATAATAATATCCATTATTGAGTGTTTACCATTTGTTTGGAATTGTGCTGATCTACATAATTATCTTAATTATTACAACAAATCTATGAGATACATACTATTATCTTTTTCATTTCATGTTCAAATAAATGGATTCTTAGAAAACAACTTTCTTTTCCATGGTAGCACAGCTAGTAACTGTAGAATCTAAGAGTTAAACCCCGATCTGTTTCACTAAAGAATCCATGTTATTGAGTATACTTTTCTCTCTTCTTCTGTAATTTTCTCCATTTAGTTTTCTTGCTTTATTCTCTATCTTCACTACAATGGCCAAATGTATATGACATACTATAATAAATAGAACATTGGTGATAAGGCATATGAAAATGTCACTAATTTATGACCTATTTTTCCTCAAAAGTTTTTAATTTCTGTTGTCTCTGCATTAACCAATTTGTATTTTGCGAAATTCTATCATTTCTTAATTAAATTGCATTTGTAAAATTTGTTTTTGCTAAACAATCCTTCCAGTTTAACATTACAATTTCCAATTTATTTCTTATCAGTGATATTTTTGTCAAATATACAAAGCAAATACAACATAAGTCAATAATAAATCTGCAGATCTCACAAGAGATGAGATATTTTAATGTGATGAGTCAAAGCAAATGAACCAGAGTGCTGGTTTAATCTCATACATAATCATTGACAAAGGGGATCTAGTAGATTTAGGACAGTATCAGTTCAAAAAGAGAAAATCAGCAAGATTGATTATGTGATAGATGTTTCAATATAGGGTGATTTGAGTATGAAAGAATGAATAGAGGCCCTTGAGAAAATTTATAATCCCCTTAAAACATAATTAAACTATGTGGTGAAAACAAAATATAAGACTTCATTCTATTTGGATTTCTTTTCACTTTTTAATTATAATATTTTGGTAACTTTAAGAGGTTTTTGTTTATTTTTTACCTTGGCTAGTTATCCTTGGACAATTAGTTCCTCCTGAGTAATGAAAAATCAGATGAACGATCCAATGTTTAGGCTTTCAAAACTAAATGTTAATAACTTATATTATAGCAATAGTTTTTTTCTAAAAATCTTAAGTAGCAAGATAATTGTAAGTACATAATGGAATTGGATTTTTTATAGATTCAGTTAATAAAAAATTATTTAAACGAAACCTACTATCATAGGACACTTTGTCAGGAACTGACAGTCAGTAAAGTATCTGCTCCCTAATATTTCACAGACAAGTGAAGTAACTTTGGCATTTCAAGTATTTTTACCCTTTGAGTATTTCCCACTTGAGTTTTTTGTAACTAAATTTTTTAATTTGCTTGATTGTCCAGCAGTAAAACACACACACACACACTCTTCTGTGTTTTAAAAACTCTAGTCCAATTACATGTGGAGATGTGTCAGCTGTGATTAGATTTGTCTTATTCATTTCAATGATTTTAGAAACATTTCCAGAAAAAAATGTTTTGATAATAATTTTAAGATCGCCAATCCCCCATGCTCGACCATAGTAGCAATGTTGGTAAAAGCATACACTTTTACTTACCTAAATTCTACCTGCTGTTATTCAACCAGCTTCAGAATATACGTGAGTCAGGAAATTGCAAGTCTAATCTCTCTCTAAAAGTATGCCTCACAAGCAAAATCTTTTCCCTTTTCCCAACACTCATTGTTTGCAATTCTAGACACGGCATTATTAAACCCACTGCCAGTGGTAGAAAAAGAAGTTCCCTCAGAATAGCTAGTGGCCTCCTGAGTGGGTAAAATATTATATCTTGAAATCAAGATCATGCATTTGAATGTTATGCACACTTTGACAGAGGAATTATAAATGTGAAGAAACATGCACAGAGAGAAGATATAATAAGTATATGCAATTAATCTTTCAAAAATACATTTTTTTTGTCAGTACAAAATGCTATAGGATATTAATTATAAGGGGATCCTTAGCTTTCAATATCTAACAAGCAGTTCTGCCTCTGTTTTCTAGAGCCCATCATATACAGAGTGTATATGGTGTATATGATGTGTTGGGAGGAAGACACAAACAATGTTGAAACAGGGTTTGTCAAGTGGAGTAAGAATTAGCTTTCTAGTCTAAAGAGAAATATACTTATTAGTTTTCTTGGATGATATTTTTAAGAAAACTGACTGGACTTCTGCTTCTAAAATGACCAGCGCCCAACACCTTGCATCTGGGAAGTCTTGTTCCTTTAGACCAAGGTCACCATATTTAATCAGGGCCAGGTGATAAATGAGTCTAATGCTTCATTTTCCAAATAGCCACTGTAGAAATGCCCCTTACTGAATGTTTGTCACAAATCTGAAAATTCTCAAAGATGTTTTTCTAATAGAGGACAGGTCAGAAAGACCTGTTTTTCTAATAGAGGACAGGTCAGAAAGACCTCATAAAAGAGAGGGCTAGGGATATCCCATCATAAAACTGAGTGAAATGAAGCTAGAAAAGATTCTAAGTCTCCCCAAGAAGTGAGAGCTATTCCTCAGCACAGCGGTTCTCAACTAGAGAGCATTTTGCTTCCCCGGGGACATTTGGAAATGTATGAAGATAATTTTTGATTGTCACAGAGCAGGGGCAGGGGTTACTATTGGATCTAGTGGGTAGATGCCAGGGATATATTGCAGAACATTCTACAATGCACAGAGCAGCCCACATAACCAGGAATTATTTGGCTGAAAATGTCAATAGTGTCAAGGTTAAGGTAGAGAAACCCTACCTTTTGAGATCTAAAGAAGAAACCAGCTGTTGAATATGGATATTATGTAAAATCAGAAGCATTATGAGAGGAATGGTTTAGCCATCTTTCTGAAACTTCATTTCGCTACAGTAAGAATTCTCTTCTGGGTTTGAAGCTAGAAGCCTGGCAGAGCACACACATGTGTAATGATAAGTAAGCATGTTCATTGCTGCATTGTCTGTAATAGAAAAATAATGGAATAACTCAAACACCAGTCCATAGGGATTTGGTTGCATAAGTTATATTGCATGAGATTAATATGCTATTAAAATGATTAATATGCTATTAAAATGTTATGAATGTCTATATATAGACATATATATATTATATAGATATTAATAGTTACATGTAAAGATGTCCATTAGATATTGAATAAAAAAGTAATTTTATTTTTAAAAGTTTGTTTAAAAAGTAATGTGATTTCATTTTACTTTAAAATGCACATTTATAATCCTTGTATAAGAAGTTAAAAGAGAATGTAGTTTTAAAGCAGCATAGGTTGACTAGAATTACCACAATTATGTTTTATTTGTAGCGTAGAGGTTACTTACTTAGATTTAACGTAAACGATGCCAGATGGGCATCAATTACATATAGACAGAGGAATATCCCACAAAATAAATTCAGACCTTTCAAATAATTTATGTTTTCGAAAATAAGCTGACAATTTAAATATTCCTTTACATACTCATTCATTTATTTGTTCTTCAAATAAATATTTAATCTCTTATGATGAATCATACACTAGACAAGACTAAGAAAACAGCATACAAGTGTCAAAATATCTGCCTTTATGGAGTTTATTGGTGTGTTTATGTGAGAGAGAGGTGTATTTAAGGAGGTTGATTACCTTAGATTTTCTTGCAATAAACCACAACCCCCTGTTGTCATGCAATGATAGATCTGAATTTTAGGGTGAAGCCCTAAAGATCTATTATTCTAAGGTTTTTCCTGACAAAACCAAAAGCCTTTTTTTTTTTTTTTTTTTTTTTTGGTTGTTGCTGAAAACAAACTGGTGGTGAATAAATTGACTTGCAGAGCAGGTGCTGTTTACAAAGACTGTTGCTCTTGGAAACTGCCTCTTTGACTAGCCTTGGCTTCATTAGGAAGTCACCAAACAGATCCTTCTAAAGCTTTTGTTGTCAGGCATTTCATTCACGGTGCTGCCATGATATGCACAACTCTTTCTTCGTGGATCTGTAAAATAAATGCTCTGTCCTCTCTTTTGGTGGCTGCATCTCAGCTCATGTGCCCTATGACCAGGCTGGCTGTTTCCCCTTGCCAAGATTCTAATGCAATCTGTAGAGCACTGCCCAGAAAATAACAACAATTTATAGGTGTTCTCTTTAATTTCCTCTTCCTAATTAAAAATTTGGTTATAAATATAAAATAAAATAAAATAATACATTGAAGGCATATACTCATTTTTTACATGGTTGTAAAATTTGAAACTATAAAAAGAGATAACCTATTATTGGTAAATGAGTAGGATTATTTGATTTTCTATCCAACTCAGTTGTATAATTAAAAAAATATATTTTTACTTTACAGTAATCATAGGAAGAAAAGTAGTCCTAAATATAAAACTCTATTATGATTGAGATAGAAACACTCAAAGAGTTTAATCTAATCAAACTGTCTTAAGGGCTCCAGGAGTTATGAAGTAGAATGCCCTGAATGATGTTCTTTAATTTAAACCCCATTATTCATAATCTTAAAACTTCTTAGAATCAACAGAATAGAATGTGAAAGGAATCGTGACACTCTTAATTCTTAATGGTAACATAATAAATACAGTGTAATTAAGATGTTATTAAGCTCTTCCATGCCTTAATTCATTCTTAGTCTTTAATCTGGACCTCCAAAATATTGGGAAAAATGATTTTTAAAAAGAGAGAAAGAGTAGTAGAGAGAGAGAGAGAGACAGAATAACCCAGATTTACCCGGAGAAATTACTTTATGAACCAAAAGATTTAGTAGACTAAAATACAAGTAAGTATACAACATCTTTTTTGTCTCTAAAAAATAAAGTGTAACTTGTACTTTTCCTTTTCTTAGCTGCCAGAAAGCTTTTTAGCCCTTTTGCTACCCAAATTATGCTTAAATCCTGTGCCTCCAAATAGTTAGCACTTGTGTGACATACATAGTCTTCGTTATGTTTGAATCTTATGTTTATATATAAACAAAATATATTTTTAATAAAATTGTTATTTGTGTTTCTAAGCTGTCTCAAGTCTTTCCGAAAGATTTTGGGTGGCATTATAAAGAAATGATAATATTATATATGCTCTCACACTCATGGGCATGAGATGAGCACAACTTGTAGAACTTCATGCTCAGAAGAGTCTTGTGCTTAAAGTTTAATGCTCTGTGATAGCCATCTCAAAATTCTTAATAATTTTATCTTCAAACTAATATTTTGTAATTGAAGTCCAGTGGAACATTGAAACATATGCTGAAGGCTTGGAGCTTTTGCTCATGTATAGTCTGCCTTGTGGCCTTCTTTCTTGTGTCCTTGGAATGGGTCTGGACGTTTTGCTCCCTACAGCCTGATGCCCTTGGCCCTGCATGGCCTCCCCATTTCGCCCTTGCTCTAGAAAATGTGACACCCTACACCTAGCTCATCCATTGTGTTTGCCCTACCTTCTTTTAGGGGTTAGATGCAAACATGGAGCCGGTCAGAGTTAATGGCGACTCGAAGCAGAACAGAACATCTACAGTCCCAGTTTTGGGCTGGAAATACCATTACGTATTGGTCAAGGACATGGGATAAGATGGCCCCTAACATATCTGCAATTCTTACAGCAAGCACATTTCAGGGTGATGGTGGCAATTTTCTTGGGATTTGTCTTTCTGAGTGACACTGCAGAAAATATGCTCTCAGTCCAGCAGGCTTAATAAATTTGATATTTCAGTAGCCTTATGTAGGAACATAGATTTTAAATATTATGTTAGAAATCTGATTATGAGGGTGTTTTCTCTGTGGTCTTCTAGTGAAGGTTAGAAGAGGTTACTGCATCAAATTCACTACAACATAATGGCATATTAACCTAGCCTTTTCAGGGCTAAATGACAGTTTCTGAACCATATGTGTAGAATCTGTAATAAGCATACCTGATCATAATAAGGAATTGCCAGTATGTGGTTTAAATATGCTTATGTTTTATGATTAAAAATGAACATGACAACTAATTTTCCTGTGTATATATTAAGAATGCCATATGCTTACTACTTCTCTCCATTAAATACATGCTGCATTAACCATCTGCTCTTCTAATCCAATACTGACAGTAATCAGTTGTGGAGACCCAGGTATACCAGCCAATGGACTGAGATATGGAGATGATTATGTGGTTGGACAAAATGTTTCTTATATGTGCCAGCCAGGCTACACAATGGAATTGAACGGCTCCAGAATCAGGACTTGTACAATTAATGGCACGTGGAGTGGAGTAATGCCAACTTGTAGAGGTATGATAATGATTTCTTCAACATTTAAGAATGGTAACCAGTATATATTTTCTTGTTTTTATGTACAAATTTAAAGTACATTTAAATAATTTTTTTAGTTCAAGGTTGCATTTATTTTTCTAGTACTAAAAATGGCTATTTAAAAAAACTGTATTTTAATATATATAATTTAAAATAATATTTTGACAAAATTATATTTTTGTAATGACAATAAGCTTTAATGCAACCAAAGGAATATTATATCCATATTCACCATTGTTATTTATATTGATTGATGAATATAATCTTGATGAATTGTTACTGTAATTTGTTGATCCTCTTGGGTCAAGTCATTCAATGATGGGGAAAAGGAAAAATATTTTGAGTAATTTAGAACAGCCAGCCTGAATTGTAGAACTGCAATTTTTCTTCAATAATGGGAAAACTTGTTTTTTCAAAGACTTCAATCTAGAATTAATCTGTTAGTCAATACAGGCATAAATTTGCTACTTTATGCTGTTTGTTTTTCTACTGGAAATATTTTTATAATTTTTTTGGCCAATTTTTATGATTACTTGTGGAATACTGTAGATGCAATATCAGAAAACTTATTGTTTTATAATTATTTGACTTTTAATAATTAAAATTTTTCATTTAGGTTTCTATTTGTGAATTAATAGTTTAATATCTTACTGAATTATAATCTAACAAAATAATTTCAATGTATTTGTCTTTCCTTCTTCATTATTCAGTTTCTATATCAGATCACTATAAATATACAGTTAGTAAATTAAAATATATGAGCATTTTATATTTTAGATATTATTCTATAAATTTATTAGATATGAATTAGAGATTATTCAACTGTAAAAGTTATTCATGTTTTTAGTCCTCATAATACAGTCATTCCTCGTGTTTAGATTTTGAAGTTGATACTCCTCCTTATCCTTTCATCTCTACCTTTTACAACCTGTCTTTACTTAAGGATAACTTAAAACAATTTAAACAAAATACATTTAAAATTTTTTTTAAATGCCTTGACAAACCCTTTAATAATAAGTTTTAACATATGAATCTAAGTGGTTAGGGGAACTAACTTGGATATTTTAATCAGACATATGACCTGTGTTTTCAAAAATGTCATAGAACTACTTTCAAATTCCATAGTTAAAATATTGATACTATATATAGCCAAACAACCCAAGTCTTGTCTATCTAAAGGTCATTGGAAAATAATTTTATATAAAACCAGTAATTTATCACTTATATTATACTAGATTGGAGGTCATCCTCTATTTGCCTTCTCTGAGATGTCAGGTAGCTTGCTATTTTGTAAGAGAATCTCTGACAACCAGTAGCCATTATGTTGCCAAGAAAAAGTTGCTTCCCACAGGGATTAATTCCAGGATGTCTTAGGAATACTACCAGAACAATAAAACACGTCACTATGTATTGTCCTCGAAAAGGTTAAATTAGCACATATGCTTCTTCTAATGATATTTATTTATATCTTTAACAGTCAGGATATTTCAACAGCTGTGTCTAATCACTTTTAATGTAATTGCAGCTGTTACCTGCCCAACTCCTCCCCAGATCTCTAATGGAAGGCTGGAAGGAACAAATTTCGACTGGGGCTTTAGTATTAGCTACATCTGTTCTCCAGGCTATGAGTTATCCTTCCCTGCTGTTTTGACCTGTGTCGGGAATGGTACCTGGAGTGGTGAAGTACCTCAATGCTTACGTAAGTATGATTTCAAGTAATAATTGTTACTCAAAATTTTTAAATTTGTCTAGAGCAAATATGAGATTGTTAATCTTTCTTCAATGCCTAATTAGGGTTCAAAGAAAAGGTCAGTATTTACCAATGTAGCTACTTTTCATGTAATTAAATCATTATATTTATTCTTCACTGATTCAAAAGTTTACACCAAATGACTTTGTTTATAAACTTTTCATATTTTTCAAAATTAGTTTTCAAAGTAGAGACATTCTTAAATTTATTCTACTGCTGAAAATTATTTTTATTTGTGTCCTTATTGTCTTATACTCTGAAATTTGTTCCCGAATCTTTTGCTGCAATAGATACATGTCAGTTCTACATGTTTATTCAAATAAACTTCTTATGATGGCATTTGCCATGATAATAATTGGGATTATACATCTAAAATTACCAAAGTAAGCATAGAGATAAAAGGGTTTTGCATTTTATTTACAGAGGTTACTATATACTATATACCTAGCAATGTTACTTCAAGATTAATTTGGAAGAATACAAAACAAAACAAACTCATGTTGCAGTTTTATGTAAATTATTGTAGAACATTATCTGGACAGTACAGTTATTCAGAGAGTTGTCTAGCATTATGCTGTTCCTAGGCCTTTTTTCCTTCCCAGCATGGGATAGAGGAGCACTCTGCCTGTCTCATGGCCTTGACATTATGCAGAGCTAACTCTCTAAGTTGCTTAGGATCCTCCAGTGTTTTCTCAGCCCATTCAAAGTGGAAACTAAATCCCCTACAAGCTCTTAGGATTTTTTCTTGTATGCCTCTGATTTCATCATATTCTACTACTTATCTCCTCACCCACTCTGCTCCAGAAACAGGCCTTCTTACTTTTCTTTGAGCACTCAGCTATGCTTTTACACAAGAGCTTTTATGTTCACTGTTCACTTTACCTGAAAATTTCCTTTTATTCCTTCAGCTCTTTACTAAAAATCCCTCCTTTCAGTATTGCCTTCTCTGGTGACCTTATTTGAAATTTCATCACTGACATATAACACTTACCTTCCAGGCTTTACTTATCTCCTTAACAGTCCCCTTTCACTTCTTATTTTTTCTTAAAGCATACTATACATTTTGTTTATCTTGTTTATTTGAACTATGTCCTCTACTCAAATTTATAAATTTATACTCCTTGAAAGCAGAGATTTTTTTTTTTTTTTAGTTCACTGTTCTGTCCCTGGAATATGGTATAGTCCTTGGCAGATATAAAAATTATATTGCTATATATACATATTTTCTAAAATAGAAAAGGCAATACAACAAAAATGGTCAAAATATATGGACAGCTCTTTCAGGAGACTGAAAAAATATATTACACAATATCAAGTATTAGTGGGATAGGGAGCAACATAAACTTCTATAGGCTCATGATGGGTGTGTAAAATGACACAACCATTTGCAAAATTAGTTGCTATTATTTAGTAAAGTTAAAGACTTACAGAGTCTGTTGCCAAGACATTTTAAAGTATTTTTCCTACAGGAATTTGAAATTTTCATACATGTGCACAAGGAGACATGTACAAGAATACTGTTGTCAGTATTCTTTTTAGAGGTAAAATTTAAAAATAGTGCTTATGTATACATACACATATACACACACACACACATATATGCCATACACATACACACACACACTAACAGCATGCACACACATGAATGTAAATTACCAAGAAATGTGTAGAAATGAGAAACCTAGAATTCAGGATGAGACAAAGTATGCTACCCTGGGCCTAAGAAAAGGGATGCTTTCTGGGTGTTGCCTACAAAGATTTGCAACAGTGTTGGCAATTATCAGTTGTTAAAGTTGAGTGTTAAGTTCTTGGATAGTCATTTTATTATTTAATGCAAGTTATATATTTTATAGTCATATTTTAAAAAATGAAACATGTTAGTATAAAATATATATTTTATATATATATATATATTATATAAACATAGAATTATGATGACTAATTGAAGACAAACTATTAATTGTACTTTCGCATTGTTTACTTGAAAAGCTTCCTATTAAGTGATGGCAAATACTGGGCATGCATACTGCCATTTTGCTTGCTCATCAGATCACTCATAATACATTTGTTTCAAAGAGGTATTATTAACAAGTTAGATTGAGCATGAGAGATAAAACTAACTATTACAATTGTGGTCTAGACTGCAGTTCATATAATATCCAAAGGAGCTCCTTCTAGGTACTATAATATAATTTTTTTTAATTGTGTAAATTTAAGGGGTACAATTGCAGTTTTGTTACATAGATATATTGAGTAGTGGTGAAGTCCAGGCTTTTAGTGTAACCATTACCCAAATACTATGTACTATTTCCAATAAACAATTTCTCATCCCTCACCACTCCTCCCACCCCTCTACCCTAGTCTCCAGTTTTGGAGTAAGTCTGTTCCATTGCCTCAGTGCTTTTGTCACATAGTTGGCCCTCAAAATTCTGACTCATAAAAAGGTCATCTTAGCAAACATCACTGTGTTCTGAATAGGGCTAGATAGTACAGTTCTTCTCCAAGACAGATACAGTCAAGTAGGTTTTATGAAGATGAGCATATGGCAGGTTTGCTTGTTTGTTTGATATGACTGAAAAAAATTACAATCAAGAAGTTATCTTAATATGCTGTTTTGTTTTTGGTTTTATTAAACTACACATAATAATAAAATATTTATTTACATTTCAAATGTAATAAGGCTATCTTTGTCTCAGTTACTTTACATATATCATTTCTACTACAAATAACAGAGCTCCTGGGTACATAGGATTAGTCATTACATTTTAATAGACAATGACACTTAAACTCAGAGGGTAAAATCAAATTGCAAGGTCACAGTGTCACTCTGCCATCATTTAGGGAAGCAGCTACATTGTCATAGGCCTGAGGTCATACTGCTAGAAAATGGCAGAGCATAGATTGAAGTTCAGAGAAGCTGGACTTAAGGAATGATGGTCTTATCCATTGAGTATACAAATCAATTAATGTTAGGGACTTTATAAAGAGGAATGTTTTTTCTCTTTAATTTTTTTAGAGTATGTCTTCTCATCTTAAAGTTTATGTCTTTATGAAGCCATTTGAAAAGAAATTCTGTGTCTTAAGTCTCTAAACCTGATATCAATAGGTTGTTTGGCATATACATGAAAATTCAGACAGAAATAGATGGAATGACACAGAGAGGAAAGTGGGAGATTGAGGAATTTAGGTGGTTAAATCTCCCTCCTTTTTTGAATACGCATAAGAGAAACACTTCAGAAGTCGGTTATGAAATAACTTAGTAATAGAAACAATTGCTTCAGCTGAAATGCCCATTGATGATGTTCACCCAGGAAGCATCTATTAATTCAAAATGTGCTGGATATACAAAGATTAGAAAGACAGTGTCCCTGGCCTTTGGGTTCGACGTTATACAATATTGCCAGAAGTCCTTATATGTCAGCTATCCCAAAATTTTACAGTATCCAAGAGACAGTGAAAATTAAATCACAGTAAACTAATGGTTTTTATTATACTTGTGTTACTTTATACAAGAACACTGTTATCAGTATTCTTTTTAGCAGTAAAATAAAAAAGTAGTGATTATGTATGCATACACACACATACATATATGCCACACACATACACACACACAAACATTTCCTCTCCATTTCATTTTAATATTTATTTAATGATTACTCTTAATTTTAATTGTTTTTTTTTAAAGTTTTAAATGCTACTAAAAGGAGGTTTAAAAATCCGAGTTTATTCTATAGTCTTGAATTAGAGGAAGGTTTTATTTGGACATTAAGCCCAAGATTATGGTACTCTATAATTAAGGTATACATGCTTTCCAGTTGGCTTGGGCATTCCAAGTTTATTCCCCTTGTCCTGGCCAATCTCTTGGACATTTAGAGTCCCCTTTCACTCTCAAGTATCTCAATTTGGATGATCCATTTTATGGACACCCAACATATAAACATCTTAAGCATTTGGTTTTTGCTGTTTGTTTGCTTTAGAGGGAAATAAGCTTACAGGTGCTTAATCTAAACATTTGAAAATTGAGTACATTTCAAAGTGGTTAAATTTATAAATTATATGTTATGTATTTTTTTGCCACAATAAACACATTTAAAGCATTTGATAAAGGTGCATTTGCCTGGTTTGTCTACTACATTTGAAACCATTTGCTCTCATCTCCCATCACACTTCTGCATGCTCACTCTGCTCTAGGCAAACAGGCTGCTTTCTCTTTATCTAGAAAGCTAGCCATGCCCCAGCAAAGGGCTTTAGCTGTTTACTCTGTCCAGCCCTTGGGATTTCAGTATGGCTAAACACTTTGTTTCCCTAAACCTTCTCTCAATGAGAGACACCTTTGCCACTTTATTTAAGATCTTCCCCCACTTCCTAGTCCCCGCCACGACACACACATGCAGTCTGAATGATTTTTTGCTCCCCCTTAGGACTTATCACTTTTTCACATACTACTTTTTCTTAAAACTTACTTATTATGTTTATTGTTTCTTCACTTCCCTCACAAATACATAAACCCTACAAAAGCAGATAGCCTACAGTATTTGTTTTCTGATATGTTCAAGTGTTCCAACTCACCTAGAATAATGCTTTTCTTTAGTAATTAGTAAATGTATGTTGAATGGAATAATCTAATCAAATTTTTAAGAAAGCCTATGAAGTCGATCTTTTTAGTGGTTGTTGTAGAACACTGAAATTCCATGTTTTTACATAGATTTAGATTCTGATGGCCTTCTTTTATTTTAAAAAAAATGCTAAAATATACCGACAATATTTTAAAGAGAAAGGTAATAAGATTCTGGGATATGTGTTTAGAGTGTTCAGAGTATTCAGAGTACAGTAAAACAAATAAACAGAACTTTTTATAGACATGTAACAGGGCACTGCATCTGTAGCGTGCAGCCTGGAACATTATGGGTTGGTTCTTTTTGACAGGACTACCTATAAATCACCTACTTTTTCAAGAGTATATTCCAACTTTGCAGCCAACAAGTGCAAATATGTGGTTTGATTTTGGTCTATGCAAAACAAAAAAAAAGTATAAAAATTCTATCTTTATTTAGGTAGCTTACTAAGTGGAAAACACTTGAATCAAACTAATTTTTAAATATTATACTGAGGTTTCAATTCAGTATTTTTTCATCTACACATAAGCTATAAAATAAATTTTTTTATTGGGATAGATTTATCATTCATAATATATTTTTTGGTGAAATATTCCAATTAATTGTCACAATTTTTCTTAACTGTGTACTCAGCTGAATACTAAATCTTTGACATAAGCATCTTTCTTTTCATTTCCAGCAAAGTTTTGTGGTGACCCTGGTATACCTTCCCAAGGAAAAAGAGAAGGCAAAAGCTTTATATACCAATCAGAGGTTTCATTCAGCTGCAACTCTCCTTTCATATTAGTGGGATCAAGTACCAGAATATGTCAAGCAGATGGCACTTGGAGTGGTTCATCACCTCACTGCATAGGTAATATTAATTAAAGGCTGATTATGCTCAGTAACTGTGTAATTAATAGGGTAACATTTAATGTTTTTCTCTATCCTATAAACTATAGTTGGCTAAATGTAAAAGCAAATGTAAAATATAAAAGCAATTAGAAGGCACTGAAAATGAATATTGGTAGAAAATACAACATTAATTTCAGCATTTTAAAATTCTAGAAGAAACACTTGAAATAATTTTGTTGTATATCATTAAAATGAAAAATAAAAATACTTTCAAGTAGTGGCATTATTAAATACTAACATTTTATTTAGATCTTTATTGTTAACAAAGCATCTGCATATGAAATTAGACTTGCTCCAAAATTATCTAAAATATATATTGATTACAAAATGATCATAACTACATTTCTGTAATTCTAAAGTTAATGCCATATTGGGTAAACTAACCAAAAAATCTGTCATGCAAATAAACCGAGTCATCTATCTACCATATTTATGCCTAAATATCCTATGCGTATTAGTAAAATCCAGATTATGAAGTACTGTTTCTGGGGAAAAATAAAACAAAACTGTTACTTCTTCAGAGAAATACTACCCTACCCCAAATCATAGTTTAGCAAGGTCTTCAAGCAAATGTTTTATGCATATACACTACTTTCATACCCTTTATCTTTCCTTATCATTGCATCCACAGAGCTACTTGAATGTCAAGTGCTTTATATTAGAAGGGTTCAAAGTTCAAAAATTTTATAATTCATATCAAATAGAGTGTACTTGAATTTCTTGCTTCAAGATTAACAAGCTTCTGTCCATGGAGAAATATTATTAGATTTATATTCTTTATTATTTCCTAGATCATTTGCACTAAATCCCAGATTATTTAAAACTGTTTTCTATGAGAGAAATGTATCTATTGTAAATTTTAAAGAACTAGTATCTTTTAATCTTCATTTTAGAGCCCACCCGTACTTCTTGTGAAAACCCAGGTGTCCCTCGGCATGGATCTCAGAACAACACATTCGGATTTCAAGTGGGTACTTTAGATATGTCCATTTAGTGTAATTCTAGGTCAAAATGCTTCTTCGGTTCATCTGCATATAATCTTGTTGACATAACAACAAGTCATGCTCTATCTGCATTCATAAACACATAAAAAAGGTAACAGACAACAAAAGAGTGGAAGCAAAGGAAATTAGAAAAAATACGCTTCAATAAAATTGCCTAACTAGAACATAAAGAAAAATTAAAACGAAAAGCAAAAATAGCAGTAAGCATAGGAAAAATCTATAAGCATTAGAGAATTATATATAAAGCAATAAGACTAAGGGAGTACTCTACAGGAAGATATGGGGACAGTAAGGAAAAGTAAATATAAAAGAGTTAAAGGAGAGACTTTTGAGGCAAACAACAAAAATATAATAATGTGGTTATTCAATAAAGTACTAATTGTATATATGACATTGATGTCAGTGTTTAAAATAGTGGGAAATTACTGAAAAGTAACCATAAACTGTTATTATATAACATATAGTCGAATTGTTATATTAGAATTCTTTAGCATGCCCAGTCATATGTGGCTGACTTTCTTATTCTCTCTTTTTCCAATCTAGATTTTAGGTAGAGATTCAGCAAGTTTTCAGTTACAAGGGATCCAAGGGGAGCCAAAGTGCATACTGATTCCAAATGGAAATAGCCAATTTACACATTACCCAATTGCCCTGGGTTGTAGGGCCCTGTAAATTGTGCTATTCTGTGTGAAATTCAGTGTGAACTTGAAGACCATCCATTTCTAAAGGAAGGGCTCATCTAAAGGGCCATATTTTATTGCTAAAAATAGTTTCCATTTATCTATAGTTCAGGTACAGTATGAACATTGATTTGATAGCACTTCCAATTCTTTTGCTTTCCTTCAGTTCTGTCCAGATAGTACAAAAGTATAAAAATGAATCTGTCTCCATTATATTGGTGGTTTTAGAGAACTTTAGATTATGATCTCCGTGTAAGATTTTATCAATTGATCTAACTCCTGAAAAATGGGCAACTAGCAACACAGCACTAGTCCTCATCAAATGTACAAAGAAACTGAAACAGAATGTGACTTGCTTTGTTTGCAGAGCAAGTTGGTGACATATCCTAACAGAATACAAAATTGTGATGTTAGTGTCTGTGTACTAAACCAGGCTGATTTTCTAAAGAATGTGAGTTTTTTCTAGTAAATATTATTTGAGATAATGGAAATGGGAATGATTAACATGGAGTTTAAAACAATTAAATGAATGAAGAGAATCACTAACTCTGCATTTTAAGGATTCTATAATGATCATTGAAAAACGTTGTAACAAAGTTAACCTAACCCTGAATTTATGTTATTTGGACTAATAAACAGATATTAAATTATTATATTCTATATGAATAAATATAGATTAGGCTTCAAATATGGTAAAGTCTAATTATACTGTATATAATTATATAACTCTCTATTAAAATTAATATATTTTATGTCTTATGTTAGGGAGATTGGCTTCCTTACATGCATATCACAGGTATGAATGTATATATGTATATACATACTAAATATGTTCACCAAATATGTGAAAACTAACACAATAAATAGTTATATAATTCTAATCAATACCAATTTATTGGTGAATTCCTAATGAGTACAGTTTTATATGCTAAAGACATCTTGATCCATTGAGAAAACCAATTGCTTGCAAGTAACAAAAAGCTGTTTAGAACTACTTAAAGCCTAAAAGCATTGCTGTGAAGGTATGTCCCGACTCCTAAAGAGGGAATTCAGGTGAGACGCATCAAGCCCAGAGTGTAGGCACTGGATGGAAGTTCACAGTGTTTTATATTATTTTCTGTTTATCTACCTCATATTTTCTCTCTGCAGATTGGCCATACAGCCAAGAGTGAATCATTTCTGTTTACATCTCAGCCACATACAGAAAGTGATTGTCTCAATGTCCGTTCCAAATTTCCAAGGAGAATCAGAATGTCCCAACTTTGTATTCACATTGGTTGGATTAGGTGGCTAGTAGTGAGTTAGGAAGCAAAATCACATCTGTTAAGAAACCCACTTTGATTAGGGCAAGAGAAAGTTATGAACTACAGAGGCACTAGAATCGTTTTCTTAATTTTTGCTTTAATGTGTTCATTTGTTCACTCTCTTTATATAGATTTATATAGTAGATTTTTGGACATCATTAATTATTAACATATAAAAATATATCACGCATTGATAGGATGAAAACCCTGTCATTGAAAAAAGTATACAACATAATTTGTCTTTTATTAAAATATTATAAATTGGAATAATTTTGACCAAAAGTAGATTGGTAGTGGAGAGAATTGCTGTCAAAATAATTGATGAAACATCAAGATTAATTATGGAGTAAATGACATGCACACATACACACTGCTGTATCACTCATTAAATTGAGCTCTGGGCAATGGAAAATGCATCATTTGGATTTAGGTCTTGTTACATAAAGTTATTATAAGTGTGAAATGTTTTTAATCTGCCTCTTTAGAGATTTAACCTTAAGATATTTAATCATAAAATATTTAGCCCTACCAAAATAACTATAGTGATTACATATGATTTTCAGCTTGTAATTGAAATTAGTATCTTAGTATGTTGAATGAGGTAAATATCTTTCAGTGTTTTATTACCTTAAATGATAAATACAATCACATGAATTTTGAAAAAAAAATTGTTTTCAATTAAAATCTTCTTGTTTTGAATATAACTAATAATAATTAAACTTTTCTTAAACCAGGAAGTACAGGACAAAAATAGATGCTCAGTAAGCAAAAAATTACTTGTATCTTATCTTAAACACATCTGTTATCCTTTCATTTTTATGATCTTGCCTTTCTATGTCAATTTTACTTATTTTAATATACATATGTCTTTTTATTAGAAGCTACTTCAATTTTTCGTGAATAAAATGTTTAGTATAAATAAATGATGAAAAACATAAGTTTGTTTTAAAATATTTATATTGCAGAGGAAGCATATACATTTTTGAAACCTTAACTATACATAAATTTTGAAAGTTCTTAAGAACCATGCTGTATACTCCAGTTAAACAAATATGTGATATTAGAAGTCAGTTGCAAACAAACTCAGTGATGAAAATTCAGGCACACCAAGTGTCATTTGCCATGAAATCTCATGGAAGGGAAAAATAGATCATATTGAGAATGTTCCAAATGTATGCAAGATGTCTATTAATCCTATTATTTGCTACATAAATTTTATGGCTTAAGAACTAGGATATAACATTTAAAAGGGGAGAATAAGAAGTTCAAGAACATAAGTGATATTTACTAATTAAACATGTCTTAAAATTCTGTCATACATTTGTACACAATATGATACTTAAATCAATTTAAAGTGATTTTTATTTAAACATTGGTTGCAATGAAAACTTGATATGGATTGTTTTTAATTCTTGTTATAAAAACTTTCAATATTAATTTTTGCAATATTAAATATGCAAATAAAATTTTTTATTAGTAGATGTTGGTGAAAAAATAATACATAAGTTGTTTTTCCAAGAATTTTTTTAATTCTATAATATACATTTTTAGAATGTTGTTACCTATTTTTCTACAAATAAGCAAATTATACTATGCATGTTGGAAGTCATTCAGTCAGAAGGATGTATCAATTGGGAAGGAAGAGGGAACTATTTAAAATATACTATTAAGTGGGTTGTTCATCATTGAATAAATTATTTATTAATGCACTGATATATAAATACAATTTTTTTTATTTATTTGACTATAACAAATTCTGAATAAGCAATTTAATCAATTATTAAATATGTATACATCTGTCTATTAGATATTAGGTATAACTGTGAATTTGACAAAAATCTTATTAAATAGATGTGTTAGTGATACAAAGAAAAATCTTAAAACAGGTTTTAATTCCATAATATTTGGTTAATATTTAAAGCAGTTGTTATAATGGCTTCAAAAAGTTTACAGGATTGAGGAAAAATGTCTTACAAGTAAAAACAAAGTGTATGCAGTCCAACATGTTTCTTATACCTAATTTAAAAATTTAATGAAATAACCCAAATATACTTTTCAAAGAACAAACAGAATGATTTAACCTTTTGTTATCTAAAGTATAAAGGTGATATCACAGCACATTAAGAATTCATAGACATTAAATATTTTTAAGTAATCAAATAATTTTATATTATTTAGTCCCCATTCTTCCATTACTCCAACATTTTCATGTCACATTTCTAAGCTCAAGGTGATCCAGGATGAGAACACGCAGTCTCTGGCCTAGAAAGGCTAACATTTGGATATGCTTGTGAGCTGGAATAGATGATTTCATAGGCTAGGTAATAACACTAATAAGAGTGAAAAGCATTAAGGAAGCATACAAAAGAGATGGTTTTTCTAATTTCTTGCTGCAGGGAAGGCTTTCTACAGAGGATGACTGCGCTAATTCTTTTAGTGTAAGAGCTAGGAAAGGAAAGTGGGAGAGTCAGTCTGTGCAATAGGCATAGCATGAAAATATGCACACATTTCAGTATACAAAAGTTAAATGTTAATTGAACGGAATTTGAATTAAGTTGTTAATGATGATGCTAGAGAGCTGGTCAGTGGCCAGGTTATGGAGGTCTTTGTTGTGTTAGCACAATGTAACTTTATCCCAATGAGTGAATAATAAGGTCAAACTTTCGTGTTGCATTGATCACTCTGATTTCAATGTAGAAAATAAATTTGGTGGGTCACGAATAGAGAAATGGAAATGAGAAGATTATTATAATTATCTATGGCTGTAGTTCTCAAAGTGTAGTACCTAACCAGCATCAGCAGTTTCACCTGGGAATTTGTTGGAACTAAGATTCATGGACCTACCCCAGATCTACTGAGTCTGAAACTCTAGAAGGGGGAACTCAGCTATCTGTGCTTTCATAATGTCCTTTTGGTTATTGTGATGTCTGCTAATGTGAGAACCAAAGACTGTGGAAAAGATGTTGGGGAGTAAAACTGGATATATAAGTGGAGAAAAAAAGAAGACGATACTTCAAAAAAGATTTAAAAGGTAAAATTGCCTGTTTTGGTGGTAAAGTGAATGAAGGGAAAATTTATTAGTGACAAGTGACACTATTAACTGGGATCTAATCTTAAGTAGGATTGCTGGATTAATAGAGATTATGGGTTTTGTAGAACTGGTTTGACTGAACAGTAGAACTGCAAACTATATAAAATCAGTCACATAATCTAGTCTGTACTGAAAAATCAAAACCTTTACCACCATTTTGCACAACTTCAGAAAGAATGTGAATGGCATTGTCTGGATCACAAGTCAAGGGACTCTGGTTATACTGAATAAAATGCAAATTGTGCTTCTTCGAGTCGATCAATGTAGCAGCTGGGAGAAAATGGGGCATCCAGGGATAAGAGATCTTCCAGAGGTGAAGATGAAGATTCATGGAAGACACAGCATGAGATAACATGAAGATAAAAGATTGTTGCCAGAAAATAATTTTGTAATTTAATATTTCTGGCCTAGTATAGTTCTGCGTAATAATGACAATATGAAAAATAGTATAATTCAGAGTCTGAAGTTTCAAATGGAATCTTGGTATCAAATTATATCATCTCAAGCTTAGCTTCTTATTGTCCTGTCAAGTGGGAGTAGGAATTAAGGGGAAGACAGAAAAAAAGATCTGAGTGCTAAGTCCTAAAACTGTCCTCAAATTAAGCATTCTCAGACTGCAATTGCTGGATAAGTCCAAAGTGGCAGACCCTAAATATGCTTTATCTCATCCTCCACCTCTAATCATTCAATAAATCTTGTTGATATTTTCTAGTAATTATTTTGAGGAAATGACTTTTTGTCCATGGTTGCTGCCACAAGTTAGTACAGTTTTTATCTACTCAAATGTAAAATGGTAATGCCAGCCTCATAATTAGAATTACTAATATTAATTTTCTAAATACCATATCCTGCCATTTGATACCCTTCAGAAACTAATTCTTACTTATATCTTCAATTTTGTCATTATACCTATAATTTATTTAAAACTTGAGTGTCATTGCTAGGTGTAGTGCAGTGTATATTCTACTTCATTTAATTCTTAAAACAGATCTCAATGCAAATGTTATCATGATTATTTATAAATGAGAAATTAGGTCTCAAAGAGGAGATAGGAAATATGATTTATTCAAGTAAAGTGAGATTCAGAATTAAAACTGCATGTACATTACTCTGGGATTTGTTCTCTTATTTATTATATACTCCTTCTTCTCGCTTATCCCGGACTTCTACCTTCCCCGCTGACTTTGTAAACAATAAATGCCAATCAACCTAATATACTCTCTTTCCCCTAAAACAAATGATATATATTTTAACCAACATACATTTCTCATCATATTATTATTTTTTCCACTTTTATGTAAGTCATTTGCAAACTTTAGTGTTCATTTTCACCACCCAAAGGGCTTGTTAAAACAGATTGTTGGTCTCTAAGAGTTTCTCATCCAGTGTATCTGTGACAAGGCCTCAGAACTGCCATTTAAAAAAAAATCCTAGATGATGTTGGTATTACTGACCTAGAGACTACACTTTGAAAGCCATTGTCCTAGATACTCTTCTAATTTCTATACCCTTAAAAGCTAATGCAAACGTAGTTCTTCTATTGTGTATTTCTGTTATCACAACCACCTTCGATAATCACCTTTGTCTCTAGTCTCATATTGCATTTTTCAGCTTCAATATTTACTTGTTTTTTATGTTGTTATATTTATTTCCATATCTATTTTTATCAAGCTTTATTTGTTTATCTTTATCTAAATATCTATCTCTCTATCTTGTATTTAAATGTAGCTTGTTGGATCTTTGGTGTCTTAAATATTTTCTTCAAATTCCCATGGCAAAAAAGCTTGATATCTATATATGTACTAAGGACTCAACTATTTGATGATGATATGTAAACAAATAAAGCCAGGATTTTATTTTTCAGTTTTGAATTTTCCCTACTTTATTTTAAATTAGATTTCAATTATCTTTTTCTTCCAACTCTACCATACAGAATTTCACTTGACAACATTTTCTCACTCAAGCTCTTTCTATTTGTTGCCATATTTGAAGTTGTATTGGATCATTTTTTTCCTCTCTTTAATTTGCTATAGGTAGGAAGTATTGTACAGTTCCATTGCAAAAAAGGACACCTTCTCCAAGGGTCTACAACACGCACCTGCCTCCCTGATCTCACATGGAGTGGAATTCAGCCTGAATGCATACGTAAGTATTATGGGTAAGAAATAATACTATCATGGGTAAGAATTTATATGCATTTTTTCCTCCCAAGTATACAGAGAAATTTACATCTATAGGTGTATCAAATAGACTTTTAGATTAAAAAACATATTTTATATATGTAATCTTATTACTTTATCATAAATTCATGCCCATTGGGAATCAGTTTTTCCAAATAGAAAAGCACGAGGCACAATTTTGTCCTTTTTATAAAGACCTTATGTATAGTTTAGCCACCAGATAATTTTAGGTGATGATTAGTTTAGTTTTTAGTTTATAGATCTACACCTATCAGTCTGAAGTACTCTGAAATACTGAGGCTACAATCTAAAGCTTATAATTTTAAAAAATCACTTGTGAAAATATTATCTGAGAATCTGGGGAAACTAAAAACATCTATGAAAGGAACTATTCATGGACACTTGGCCAAAAATTTGAAAACAGTTTTAGTATTTCCAGAAGCCTTTATATGTTCTCTGATCCTAAGTGGAGAGCACTTGCTATACAGATTAAATAAGAACAAAGCCCAGGGACACTAAATAAATAACTTTTTCTGACATACAATTAGAAATAAATTCTAGTTTGTCAACTCCTTGACTTTTCTTTCTCTCCAGTTGCCATTTTAAACAATCTCCTCCCTTATCTTTTGAATTGTGTTTCTTGGTAAAATATGAAAAAAGTAAGCTGGGAGTGGAACCACTTAGTAGGATGGTATCTAGCTTTTAGGATTTGCTGAAGCCTACACAAGCCCTGTGAATTTACTTCATCCCTGTTCAGAACCATCCAAATGATTTTGGGGTCCCTAGGGATCAGCACCTTACTTTAAAGTAGGAGAACACTCCATAGAGATGTCATGTTACATGCCTGTTGGCTTATATTCAAATATGGAAAATTCCTTAAAGGAGAATTCCTCAGAATGCGTACTTTAGAACAGCTGTGTGCCTGTAACTAGGTATTTCATAGTAAACCACGGCTCTTTGATGTCCTCCAGTTGGAATATGATAATTTAAATAAAGTTAAACATCATCTGTTACTGCAAAGTATCTCAAAGTTTCTAACATGTACATAACATAGGGTTTAAGAGACAGACTGTTTGTAGTTATTCTTATTGATACTTATTCCATGAGGATTACATTTCACTAACTGAATTAAATCAAATATAAACCATTTATGCCAGGAATGGTGGCTCATGCCTGTAATCCCAACACTTTAGGGGGCTGAGGTGGGCGGATCACTTGAGGTCAGGAGTTTGAGATCAGCCTGGTCAACACGGTGAAACCCCGTTTTTATTAAAAACACAAAAAACTTAGCTGAGTGTGGTGGCAGACGCGTGTAGTCCCAGCTACTCAGGAGGCTAAAGCAGGAGAATCGCTTGAATCCAGGAGGTAGAGGCTGCAGTGAGCTGAGACTCCACCACTGCACTCCAGCCTGGGTGGAAGAGTGAAACTCCATCTCAAAAAACAAACAAACAACAACAGCAACAAAAATAAAAACCATTTAACACAATGTTTAGCACACGGAGTAAAACCATGTTAGCTATTATTTATACCATTACTAACCTCCATTAAGAAACAAATGAAAAACATTGTTTTTCCAAATTTATTACAGAACACTTTTTTCAGAGATCACTTTTAAGGATTTATATCTATGAACAAATGATTAAAAATGTTATCTGCTTTAAGGGGAAATTTTCTTGTAGTATTTATCTCTGATTGAGAAAGAAATAGTCTTTATAAGACATAAAGCAAATGAAATAAGGGGAAGATATGGTGTAATCAAGGTAGAGAATTAGGAGTGGAAGGAAACATGGAGGAAAGGATACAGAAATTAGATGAATAAAATGATACTTCTAGCACATGGACCCAAACATGGCCTGAAAATTTCATATGTAAAAAAATATTAAAGTGTACTTTTATTGGGAAGTATTAATACCAGAGCAATATAATTAGCTGTGGTTTCACTTGAGGTCAGGAATTTGAGATCAGCCTGGTCAACATGGTGAAACTCCATCTTTATTAAAAACACAAAAAATTAGCTGGGTGTGGTGGCAGATGCCTGTAGTCCCAGCTACATGGGAGGCTAAAGCAGGAGAATTGCTTGAACCCAGGAGGCAGATTCACAGCTGTTTTCACAGCTAATTATATAAAAGAAAATAGACTTTTAATTTGAAATAAATGTAATAAATTTGAAATTTATAAAATATTTTCTAAACTAGTATAGAAAACCTGAGCTTGACAAACATTAAAAGGTGTCTTACCACAGAACTTCATAGATCATTTAAAATACTGAAGTTTATTGTGACTCTCTAGAATATGTGACTCTCTACAATGGTAAAGCATACATTTGTGAGCTTAGTTATTGACAATGTCTTTTTTTCTCATTTTATTTAATATCTACTAGTGTTCTGCAAATGGTTGATTAGGAAATGCTAAAGTATGAAATCAAATAAGCATATTTGCATTGAAAATTTTTTTATAATTTATTAGAATAATTATTCAAAGATATATGTATATAAAGGCATTGAAGTATGTCTAAAATATATTGTGACTCTTGTCTCAAAATTTTCTTAACATGTTCATAGATAATTTACTTTGTTCTCTTTTCTTAATATAGCCCACAGCTGTAAACAGCCAGAAACTCCTGCTCATGCAAATGTAGTAGGGATGGACCTTCCATCTCATGGGTATACACTGATTTACACCTGTCAGCCTGGCTTCTTCTTAGCAGGTGGAACAGAACATAGAGTGTGTAGATCTGATAACACTTGGACTGGAAAAGTTCCTGTTTGTGAAGGTAAGTTTTCTCTGTAGAATCTTTTTAACACAAGAGATTGTACTATTAATGCCTTACTTGGCTACAGACAAAAACTCAACTCAAATTAGCATAGAAACAAGGGAAATTGGTTGACTGACTCCAAGTCTAGGAGTAATGTAAACACTTCCAGATCCAGAGTCATAGAAATATGAGTTTATTCATAGATTTTTTTTCATGCGAATGTTACTTCTTGCCTCTATTCTATCTTCAAGTTCTCTTTTCAAGGTAGGTTTATTATTCTTCTAGGACTTTCTAACAAAGTACCAAAAGCTGGTAGCTTAACAGAATAGGAATTTACTCTTTCACAGTTCGGAAGTCCAGAAGTCCAAAATTAAGGTGTCTGCAGGATCTTGTGCCCTCTGTAAGCTCTAAGCAGAAACCATTCCTTGCCTCTTCCTAGATTTGTGTAGCTTCTGACAATCCTGGGTATTCATTGGCTACTAGCCTCGCTCCAATTTCTACCCCACCTCCGCATGGCCTTCTTTCCTGTGTATCTTCATGTGGCCTCTCCTCTTCTTATGAGAACACCAGTCCTTGTATTTAGGGCCCATCCTAAATTCAGGATTATTTAATCCCAAGATCTCTAGTTAATTACATTTGCAAAGACCCTATTTCCAAATAAGGTCATAGAGGTTCCAGGTGAACATAAATTATGTGTGTACACTATTCATTGGACTAGGGAAAATTGCTACCAGCCTGCTCAGGTTATTCTACCAGAGTAACCCTAGTAGAAAGAGTCTTTCCCAAAGTTTGGTCAGGAAAGCATTATCTGGGATTCTGTTAGCCACAATTTTGAATGGAGCCCATCTCCAAATCCATTACTCAGCCAGGGTGACACGGTATTAATATTCGGACCAGATTTAGGTGAAGTGTCCACCCTGTTGCTGCTCACTCAGGGCAATTCTCACTTGGAAAAGGATTATGTTGCCAGAAGAAGGAGCAAAAAAAGTTTTTCTAGTGTTTTTGGTAAGGTCATCAACAAAATCCATTTCCTGATATCCAAGAAACCTTCTATTTGTAAGGCCTTCTAACTTTTCATCTCATGCAGCTTTCATAAATGACAATTACTTTCTTTTTCTTGAAATGTTTTCATTCTGTTTACCAGAACATCCCTCGGCTATTTTTCTTTCTATTTTTTTATGATGTAAATCTCTGTAGTTTGAGAAGATCTTGTTCTTTGGTTTGTTTGCTTGTCATTATCTGTTTCCACTCTCCTGGACCACTCTTCAACTAGAATATAATCTTATGAGAGACTTCGTCCAAAGTGTTTACAACTGTAATTTTAACACTAAATCAGTACCTTACATGTGAAAAGCATTCAATAAATATTTGTTGAATGAGTAAATGTTTTACTCCCTCCTAATTCTAGGTATCCATTCTCCATTTCCTTTATACACTGATTTTTTTCTACTTATGATTTTCTAAAGATGCAGTACTTACCATCTCTTGTTTTCATCCTATATGCACTCATGAGTGATGTCATTTGAGCCAGTGGCTTCAACAGCAGCCTTTACATAGCTTACTTACAAATTAATATTTCTAATTTATTTATTTTATTTTATCTTCAGACTTACAATTCCATTGTTTACTTGATATCTCTATTGGAATTCTTCAATGGCATTTCAATACTCAATACATGCAACACTAAACTCATAAATTTCTTTTCTCAATATAGTTTCCCTATAGTATTCCATATCTCACTGACATTACCATCTTATAGTTATACATGAAATCTAGCAATCAACTTAGATTTCATATCCCTCTAAGTCACCACAATTTCGATAGCTTTCTTATCTATCCCTCTTTTTGGTTTATTGTCACTACTATCATACCCTAACTCAGCATTATCTCTATTGGGACTACTGCAGCGCCTCTTAACTTCTCTAGCCGTATCAGTACTTGCTCCTTTCCAAAGTTTTCTCCATTTTGCAGCCAGATGAATATTTGCCCAAATCACTTCCTTTTACAGTCTTTTAAGACATTACATTGTTCTTAGGATACATAGTTTACAATGCATTCATGTCATAGCTCCTATAATATTCCAGTAACTTCTATATCCTGCATGATTTATTTAGTTTTGGGCTACCTTTGGTTTTGGCTTAAAACCTTGAAGATTTCACTTTTGAGTGTATCCAGTTTCTGGTGACATCTTTAGTTATCTCAGCAAACGTTGAATTTTTTAATGTAAACCCTACCCAAATAGTTTTTGCCTTCTGTCAACAAGAACAACCCTCAGCTCTCAGCTTCCATGTGGGAGGCAATTGTCTACCCTCTGGCTTGTGCCTCTAAAATAAGAAACGACATCCCAAGATGATAAGGCTACACAAATCTGCCCCTTATGCCAACAGACTATAATGGGAATAATTATTGAAATCGTTAGTTACATAATGAGTGTTAAGTAGGGGACTGATATGTTGTGATGAATGAGACATTTTAGAGAAAGCCGTCTATCTAAAATGGCAGAGAATAAAATGGACAGTGCATCACACTGTGTATATATGTATGTGTGTACGTACGTATGTAATTAATCATATCAACTTTTGTAAACACCTTTATTTCTTTTCATAGCTGGTTCTAAAATATTGGTGAAAGATCCTAGACCTGTACTGGGAACACCTAGTCCGAAGCTAAGTGGTTAGTAATGTCATTTGTTTTTCTAGAAATTATGATTTCTGAAAATGGTCTACTGTTTCTTGGCATAGTAACTGTGTATTTGAAAAATATATTTAAGTATAAAAAAACTATGACAGTCTTGAATTTGATAATTTACAAGATGTTGAATTTAAAGCAATGTAATACAGTGACATGTTAGTATCCCAAAAGTACTGTTCATAGTTCTATCTGCTAAAAATATTAAAATTTCTACTGAAGAGTATCTGTAAATGACTATAGCCTAATGGCAATACTTTCATTTAAAATATTAAAACAAAAATTAGGTCTTATTTAAATATTTTAAATGTATACATTTTAAAATGGATCCAGATACACTAGATATGAGAATAAAGATCAACCCCTTCTACAACTTGACCAGTTTATTGTCAATTATTTGATTTAAAAAGCAAATTAGAAAACCTAATACAACCAAAAAAAAAAAAAAAACATGTTTTAAAGTCCTACAAACTTGATGTAATTCCCATTTTATATACTCTCTTACGTGTACCTTGGAAAAAATATTTTATATATGTGAGTCCCCATTTCTCTTTTTATACAAAAGGGATAATAATTAAGTCATTATATAATAAGCTTCATGAAAATGGAGTGCAAAGTGCTTAGCCCATAGTAAGGGCTCATAGTAAGGGCTCAATATATGAGTTGCTTTGTATTAGTCCGTTTGCACACTGCTGATAAAGACATATCTGAGACTAGACAATTTACAAAGATAGAGGTTTAATTGGACTTACAGTTCCATGTGGCTGAGGAAGCCTCATAATCATGGCAGAAGGCAAGGAAGAGCCTTTCTGTCTTATATGGATGGCAGCAGACAAAGAGAGAATGAGGAAGATGCAAAAGCAGAAACCCCTCATAAAACCTTCAGATTTTGTGAGACTTATTCACTACCATGAGAATAGTGTGGGGAAAACTGCCCCCATGATTCAATTATTTCCCACTGGGTCCCTCCCACAACATGTGGGAATTATGGGAGTACAATTCCAGATGAGATTCAGGTAGAGACACAGAGTCAAACCATATCATTTCAACATTGACCACTGCCAAATCTCATATCCTTACATTTCAAAACCAATGATGCCTTCCCAACAGTCCCCCAAAGTCTTAACTCATTTTGGCATAGCCAGGAGTTCACAGTCCCAAGTCTCATCTGAGACAAGGCAAGTCCCTTTTGCCTATAAGCCTGTAAAATCAAAAGCAAGTTAGTTATTTCCTAGATAGAGTGAGGCTACAGATATTTTGTGAATACAGTGGTTCTAAATGGTACACTTTGGCCAAAACAAAGGAGCTGCAGGGCTCATGCAAGTTCAAAATCCAGCAGGGCAGTCATATCTTAAAGCTCCAAAATGATTTCCTTTGACTTCATGTCTCCCATCCAGGTCACGTTAATGCAAGAGGTGGGTTCCCATGGTCTTTGGCAGCTGTGCCCCTGTGGCTTTGCAAGGTACAACTTACCTCTTGGCTGCTTTCATGGGCTGGCATTGAGTGTCTGTTACTTTTCCAGGCACTCAATATAAGCTGTTGGTGGATCTACCATTCTGTGCTCTGGAGGACGGTGGCCCTCTATTCACAGTTCCACTAGGTGGCGCCCTAGTAGGGACTCTGTTGGGGGGCTCCAACCCCACATTTCCCTTTTGCACTGCCCTATCAGTAGTTCTCCATGACAGCCCCGCCCCTGCAGCAGACTTCTACCTGGGCATCAAGGCATTTCCATATTTCTTCTAAAATCTAGGCAAACGTTCCCAAACCTCAATTCTTGACTTCTGTTTACCTGTACAACATCACATGGAAGCTGCCAAGGCTTGGGGCTTGAACCTTCTGAAGCCACGACCCAAGCTCTATGTTGGCCCCTTTCAGACACAGCTAGAGTGGCTAGGATGCAGGACACAAGTCCCTAAGCTGCACACAACACAGGGACTGTGGGCCTGGCCCAGGAAATCATTTTCTCCTAGGCCTTTGGGCCTGTGATGGGGGTGCCATGAAGACCTCTGACAAGTGCTGGGAACATTTTTCCCTTTGTCTTGGGGATTAACATTTGGCTCTTCATTGCTTAAGCAAATTTCTGCAGCTGGCTTGAATTTCTCCCCAGAAAATGGGTTTTTCTTTTCTATCACATTATCAGGCTGCAAATTTTCTGAACTCTGATGCTCTGCTTCTCTTATAAAACTAATGCCTTTAACAGCACCCAAGTCACGTCTTGAATGCTTTGCTGCTTAGAAATTTCTTCCACCAGACACCCTAAATCGTCTCTCTCAAGTTCAAAGTTCCACAGATGTCTAGGGCAGGGGCAAAATGCCAGAAGCCTCATTGCTAAAACAGCAAGAGTCCCTTTACTCCAGTTCCCAACAAGTTCCTCATTTCCATCTAAGACCACCTCAGCCTGGACTTTATTGTCCATATTGCTATCAGCATTTTGGTCAAAGCCATTCAACAAGTCTCTAGGGAGCTCAAAAGTTTTCTATATTTTCCCGTCTTCTTCTGAGCCCTCCAAACTGTTCCCCAGTCCAAAGTACCTTCCACATTTTTTAGTATCTTTTCAGCAGCACCCCCCTCTACTGGTACCAATTTACTCTATTAGTCTGCTTTCACACTGCTGATAAAGACATCACTGAGACAGGGCAGTATACAAAGAAAGAGGATATACATAGTATATATACAAAGAAATTGGACTTACAGTTTCACTTGGCAGGGGAAGCTTCACAATCACGGCAGAAGGCAAGGAGGAGCAAGTCCTGTCTTACATGGATGGCAGCAGGCAAAGAGAGAATGAGGCAAATACAAAAGTGGAAGCCCTTTTAATAAAACCATCAGGTCTTATAAGACTTACCCACTACCATGAGAACAGCATGGGGGGAAACTGCCCCCATGATTCAATTATCTCTCACCAGGTCTCTCCCACAACATGTGGGAATTATAGGAGTACAATTCAAGATAAGATTCAGGTGGGGACACAGAGCCAAACCATATAATGCTTATTTAGTATTAGTATTTTATTTCTGTGATATTATTAAAAAGCTGCAAATAAAATAAGAGCCTAACATCTGATCTTCGCCTTGGAAACAGATTATTCTCAGTTATATTTAGCCAAGAACTACATTAGGATCTTATTTTAGTTGGGTTTAGAAATGCTCAATGTACATGCTATAAAAGTGGAGAGACCACCAAGCTCTGTGACTTGCACTGATCCATTCAACACTCGTTGAAAACATGCTGAATGCCATTAAGGCAATCAAAGATGCACAAAAAGTAAGGTAAGGTTTACAATGAAGTCAGAAAACCATAATTGTCCATCAGTGCCCAAAATTTTCCTAGGGCAATGCTTGATCTGGAACCAGATGGATGCTCTGAATAATAGCTACAGCACATCAAATCTGTAAAAAAAAAAAAAAAAAAAAAAACTGTTCATATATCAAATAATAAATAAAAAAATTTTATAACAAAGTTAGTCTTCATAGCTCATATCTGACCAAGATGCAATTAAAGGTCAATAAGAAGATATGTAATTAAAAACAAATTCTTATATGTTTGGAAATTCAGAGCAAAATTAGTACTAATAAATAATTCATGAATTAAAGAAGATATTAACACAGAAAATATATTAGAATTTACTTATTTTGAAAAATTTAAATATCAGAGCTTGAGGGCTATAACAAAAGGGAATCTAAAAGAGGAATTTGTATCATTAAATCCTTACATTATTGAAGAAAAAAGCCTCAGAATTAATTAGTTGTGTCCTGATTAAAAGAATATTAAGACTGTAATAGAATAACAGAGCAGAAATCAATGTAAAATAAAAACAAGCAACCCGCTAATGCAACAGAAGAATCTCAACAGAGCCAAATGTAGTTATTTTCAAAAACAAAGTAGAAAAATTTCTGGTAAAAATAATATAACAAAGAAAATGTGAACATAACTACATAGAGAGTAGATTAATGAAATTCAAATTATATTAAGGGAAACTATCAATAACTGTCAACATTTAAAAACATTTGCACAAAGCAGACAGAATATTAGAAAAGTATGTCTTACTAGAACTAATAAAATATGTGAATAATTTTATAACAAAGTACTGGTTAAAATTATTTCCACACACACACAAAAATGAGGTCTATGTGGCTCTACTAATAAATTTCACTACATTTTAAAGAAACAGAATGGATCTTTCAAGTTTTATAAAAACTCTCTGAACAATAAAATTCATTCTCTAGGCTCAACATAGCTTCAATAACTCGGTTAAAGATATTATAAAAGAGAAAAAATTCAGACCAATTTGGCTCAGGATTATAGATGAGAAAATCTCAAAATCTTAGCAAATCAAATCCAACATTGCAGTAAAGATAACCCATGTTAAAAGGAAAACTTCAGCTGAATTAAATTTAAAAGAGTTTAACTGAGCAATGAACAGTTTGTGAATCAGCCAGCCCTAGAAATCACAGCAGATTCAGAGACATTCCAGGGATGTCTCGTGGTTAGAACAAATTTATAGAAAAAAAAGGAAAGTGACATACAGAAATCAGAAGTGAGGGACAAAACAACTGGATTGGTTATAGTCTGGTGTTTGCCTTATTTGAACATAGTTTGTACACTCAGCAGTGTATGAGTAGTAGACGGTCCAGCTGCTGGAATTGGCCAAGACTCAGCTATTATAAAGGTGCATGTTCCTAAATTAGTTTTTCAATCTTGTCTACCTATTTTAGGTTGCAGTTCATCCACAAGGACTCAAATATAGAAATACAGAGTCCTTCTCAGGCCATATTTAGTTTACTTTAACACCCATCAGAACCAGTTTGGATTCATTATAGCTACACACATATATTTTAGTGTTAAATAATCCTTAAAAGTAATGTATCACATTAAGAGATTAAAGTGCAAGAAATTATGATAATTGCAATAGTGCAAAGAAAGTATTTGATAAAATTCAACCCCTATTTATAATTTTTTAAAATTCTTAACAAATTCTAAACCTGAGAAAAAATATTTATAAAAATTCTATTGCAAATAGCATATTAAATGAGAAAATATTAAGCAGTATTTTATTTAAATCATGAATGAGACACAGTGGTTATATTACTCCGAATTGATATGAGTGGAAGTTGGCAATGGTATCAAGGTAAGGAGCATGTATCAAAGTAAGGAGCTATATTGCTTATAAATTATCATGGAAATAAAAATTTTAGTTATTACTGGAAGATTCAGTAAAAACTCAACTCTTAGGGTAATTTTATGCTGATCCTCCACAGTGGTTTTGCTTTCTTGGTTTAATAGAATTCAGGGAATACATAGCTTGTAACTGCAGTCCCTGTGATCTGACTGGTAAGAAGTGTGATACATGCATATATCAGATGAAAAATCATCAATAACTTGTTAGAAAAATAAAAAAGGGCTTTTTCTTAAATCTACTTAATTTACTTATTCACCCAAAGAGTCTTGAGTCTCTTGAATAGCTGCCTAGGGATGTGCTATGCTGTGAGGTATAGGATTAGTGGCAGCTTCTCTCAGCTGCTTCCGAAGAGCCATGTAGACTTTGACATAACTAATTTATTTAACTCTAAATTACATAAATAATTTACATAAATACAATAAGTCTTTTGGCTATTATCTAAAATAGTGTTTCTTCTTTAGATGAAAATTTTATAAGTTTTAGAATGTTCTTTGATTATACCACAATTCATCTTTCGCCCTTGAGTGTCCAGCAATTCTAGTGACAATTTCTAAAAATACCTGCCTACCTCAAAGCTGTCAATATGGTGGAGCCCTATTCTTCAGGAGCATCTGTTACTAGAAGAACTAAACTCAGTATTGTGTAAGGGGGAACAAAGAAGCACTCTCTCAGGATAATTTTGCAGGACCACTCTGCAAAAGTAGGGTTTAACTCTTTGGTCTTCCTCTTAAAAATCTATTCCCACTATTAGAAAAAAAGGCAGGCTCCTTGGGACTTGTGTGTGGTTTTACTGCCATGATGCTGTGAAATCATTTTATTTTCCTTCTGAAAGAAATATATTGTATACAAGATCAAATATACATGAAGTTTATAGTTACCTGGGATCTAAAAATAAACCTCATGTCTTTTAACTGGTGTTGTTTATTTCTCTCTTGATAACATATGAACAAATCTAGATTATTGCAGTGTTGATTTATTCTAAGAAATGGAAACACTTTTACATGAAGAATTAATTTTGTAACACACATTCAACATTACTGTGTATTTAGTAATACATCATTATTCAAAAACGAATACTCTATTTAATGCTTATATTTATAGGACATTGTAAAATTAATGTGCAGTATATTTAATCTATTCACAGTTCCTGATGATGTATTTGCCCAAAATTATATATGGAAAGGCTCTTACAATTTCAAAGGAAGGAAACAACCCATGACCTTGACAGTTACTAGTTTCAATGCTTCCACTGGGAGAGTTAATGCAACACTGAGCAATAGCAACATGGAGCTGCTACTTTCAGGTATCACATTAAAAACAGCAATGAAATATAATACCTTCATGCCTTTATTTCTATTACGATTTCATCGTTTTTAGTAATGCATTTTGTACAGTGAAATGTTTATTTTGATACATTTGTTTTTGATGACATTCATATTCACCCAGAACCAAGGTTTTCTGTTTTTGGATTGATCAATGAATGTGACTACAGAAATATAAAACTAGGTTTAAAATAAGTTCCTTCAATAATTTTTTCATAGCTAGGATTAGATGTCATATATTAGGTCATATTTTTTTATTGTACTTTAAGTTCTGGGGTACATGTGCAAATGTTGCAGGACTGTTGCATAGGTGCGCACATACCAGGTGGTTTGCTGTCTCCATCCCCCTATCAGCTACATCAGGCATTTCTCCTCATGTTATCCCTTCCCAACCTTACCCCCTACTGTCCCTCCCCTAGCCCCCAAATCCCCAACAGACCCCAGTGTGTGACGTTCCCCTCCCTGTGTCCTTGTGTTCTCAGTGTTCAGCACCTGCATATGAGTGAGAACATGCAATGTTTGATTTTCTGTTCTTGTGTCAGTTTGCTGAGAATTATGGTTTCCTGGTTCATACATGTCCCTACAAAGGACATGAACTCATCATTTTTATGACTGCATAGTATTCCATGGTGTATATGTGCCACACTTTCATTATCCAGTCTATCATTGATGAGTATTTGGGGTTGGTTCCAGGTCTTTGCTATTGTAAACAGTGCTGCAGTGAACATATGCATGCATGTGTCTTTATACTAGAATGATTTATAATCCTTTGGGTATATACCCAGTAATGGGATTGCTGAGTCAAATGGAATTTCTATTTCTAGATCCTTAAGGAATTGCCACACTGTCTTCCACAATGGTTAAATTAATTTACCTTCTCACCAACAGTGTAAAAGTGTTCCTATTTC
This sequence comes from Plecturocebus donacophilus, assembly GCA_004027715.1. Classification (NCBI taxonomy): domain Eukaryota; kingdom Metazoa; phylum Chordata; class Mammalia; order Primates; family Pitheciidae; genus Plecturocebus; species Plecturocebus donacophilus. The sequence goes on along the minus strand of PVKP010000978.1, from coordinate 8,984 downwards.
TCCACATCCTCTCCAGCATCTGTTGTCTCCAGAGTTTTTAATGATCACCATTCTAACTGGCGTGAGATGGTATCTCAATGTGGTTTTGATTTGCATTTCTCTAATGACCAGTGATGATGAGCATTTGTTCATATGTTTTTTTGGCCTTATAAATGTCTTCTTTTGAAAAGTGTCTGTTCATATTGTTCACCCATTTTTGAATGGGTTTGTTTTTTTCTTGTAAATCTGATTTAGTTCTTTTTAGATTCTTAATATAGCCCTTTGTCCAATGTGTAGATTGCAAAAATATTTTCCCATTCTGTTGGTTGCTGGTTCACTCTGATGATTGTTTCTTTTGCTGTGCTGAAACTTTTAAGTTTAATCAGATCCCATTTGTCTATTTTGGCTTTTGTTGCCATTGCTTTTGATGTTTTAGTCATAAAGTCTTTGCCTATGTCCTGATTTTGCCTAGGTTTTCTTGTAGGGTTTTTATGGTGTTAGGTCTTACATTTAAATATTTAATCCATCTGGAATTAATTTTAGTGTAAAGTGTAAGGAAGGGGTCCAATTTCATAATTTTTAATTTAGGTGTGAATACAACAAAAACTTTCTCTATACTCATAAAACCAAAATACCAAATCATTGATTTCTCAACTAGTCTATGGCCACAAAATCATTTATTTGAATGACGATATTTAGATGGACACCCAATATTTAAGGCAGATAAAGATAGAGCTACATTTATTTAAACAACCATAAGGGAACTAAAACCTGGCCAATCTCAAGTTTCTGTTTCCTCTGTCCAGTACATATCTCTCATTATGTTAGATTGCACTGGTTTTCCTAACAGTCAGATAGTCTCTCAAAAGTCACCTTCTAAAGCAATGCTCCCAATGACCAGACCTAAAGGAACGTTTGTATTACAAATGCAGTCAGACATATTATTAGTTTTAGGTAGCCTTACCCTGTTTTTTTCTTTTCAATATTTGAAACTATATTTTTTGTATTTATTATTTATTATGTGTCTGTATTCTAACAATATAAATTCTAAGAAAGCTCTTTGCTTTCCAATTTAATATTGTATTCCCAGAGGCTAGCAGAACATCTGAAAAAAAATAGACCTCAATAATTATTTTCAAATTAATGCATTTGAATTATAATTGCTCTCATTTTTTAAAATGAGTCACTATGATAAGTGATATTGCAAATATGTAATATATGCTGTAAACTTCTTGTCTATATAAATATATCCCATATACATATTAATAATGAAATAATTTATGCTGTGAAAATTGGAAAATAAAATTATATTCATTGATTTTATAAATTTTAGAAGAAATACTGAGTGTCATTCATATTATTGAATGATCCTCCGTTAAACATAAAGTAAAAATATTAGAATTTGCTACGTAGTATGATTTTAAAAAATACATATAATGACATGATATTAATTGAAAGACGTTTTAAATGAATGAGAGCAATTCATTTAAATTATGACTAATGCTTTATTTAACTTTGTTGTATTAACACAGGTTTTCTTTATTTTATATAAAAAGTTACCCCAAAATAAATGTATACTTATTCTAATCTAGATACATTCATGAGTTTTCTATATAAGGAGACAGAAATAATTAGATTAATTTGCTTTCACTTATTGTCTCCATATAAATCAATTGTAGCAATTTTTCAGCAATGTTATTATCGATTACTTTTATGTCTTTCTCCTGTTGATTTTAAGCCTAAGATCTATGTCTCATTATCTTTGCATTCCCTGTGTATTTTGGTGCCCTATTACATAGGTGAACACTTAAGTTAGAATGAATGAATGGAGTCAAGTTTAAACAATGGATAATCACCACATTTTTTTCTTAGATCCTATTTTATAGTATTTCTGTAAACATGCTTGCACTCCATCCTATTGCTACCCTTAGAACACTTAGTGTGCAAAAATCATTGTATATATTTTTGCTTCTCTTCCTTATGTCATTACTTGTATTTACCTTCCCAGACTAAAAATCCCACTTTATTTTTAAGAACCAGTTCAAATGCCTTTTTTTTTTTTTTTTTTTGAGATGGGGTCTTGCTCTGTCACCCAGTTTGGAGTGCAGTGGTGCCATCTCGACTCACTGCAACCTCCACCTCCCGGGCTCCAGCCATCCTCCCACCTCAGCCTCCTGAGCAGCTGAGACAACAGGTGTGTGCCATCACGGCCGGCCAACTTTTTAAAATATTTTTTGTAAAGATGGCATTTTACCATGTTGCTTAGGTTGGTCTGAAACTCCTAAGCTTATACTTTTGTACTCAAGCCATCTATCCACCTTGGCTTTCCAAAGTGCTGGGATTACAGGCATGAGCCACCATGCTTGGCTCTCCAGTGCTTTTCCTTTATAACTATTCCCTGATCATTCCAGTGTGAAATGGTCTCTCTCTGGTTTTTAATATATCACATTCTCTCATGTGTTTTCGTGAGCTGTGTACCTTACTTATACTTCCTACTCGGTTGGAAATTATTAAAAATAGGAACAATATATATTCATCTTTGTGGCTCAAGCAGCACCTATAATACTCTTTTTCACAGAGTTAGTATACTAATTCATTATTAAGGAGAATATCAGGAATTTTAACATTTTATTTGTATGCTTGAAAATTTTAGAATCTGATTGGGGAGAAATCATTTTGTTTTCAATATCATGGAATGATGTTATTAAAAACACTAGTGCTTAACTGTGATAGCGCAGATAATTTAAACCTCACAATTAAGAAATAAGTTGAGGATTTCAGAAGACGGAGAAATCAATGTATATTACAGGATTTGCAGACAGCATTATGGGTTAAGCCATCCTTGATGTGCCTTTGTTTTATTTGTCTATTACATATCTTACATAATCTATTTAAGGAACTATGAATAATAAAATGAAGTATAACTTCAATAAAATGAAGTAGACCAAAGTGTTCTTGCATTTTACAGGGTTATATAAAAGCCAGGAAGCTCGCCTAATGTTACACATATATCTTATTAAAGTACCAGCTCATGCTTCTGTGAAGAAAATGAAGGAAGAAAATTGGGCAATGGATGGCTTTGTAAGTATAGTTATTTTAATGTCTATTGCTGGTTTTAATGATAAATTTGTATCTTGTTCAGAAAAGGAGAGTTTTCTAAATTTAGCTAATTATGAATACACATATATATACATGTATATATTAGTAAATATAAATAGTATTCTAAAGTACAAACCTAGGAATACTGGATTCTGATGTGCTTTGCTTACTTTTGTAGTGGGTGAGTGGGTGAATGTGGGTCTGTGTATGTGGGTGGATGTTGGTGTGTGTATATGTGTGTGTATGCAGATCTGCATATAGTTTTTCAGTGGTTTCATCAAATGTATTCCATCTACAGTCGGTACTATGATAAATAAATCTGGATGAAATATAATTCAGTCTTTGTCTGGAACCACTACTACTTAAGGCATATGCAACATATTTACAAAGTGCATCAGAAAATTAAATATTCCCATTATGTTGAAGCATGAATTTAGACTATTTTATCTATAAAGTCTATGAAAAGGAACTTATGTGAGCTACTTCCTGTGGGGAGATAGTTACTGTGGCTTCACCATGGAGTCACTCCTCCTATTGATCTATGTGAGTGGAGTTTTAACATTGACAATGGAAACCACAAGGGCCTGGAGTCTTTGCTGAGAGTCAGCATGAGAGATCTGACTTCCTTAATGGGAAAGAAGATATGCTAGTAGGTCACAGGCCACTATGTAGTAGCCTTCGATAAGTTTCAATAAGCCTTCAAGAAGTTCAATAAGCCTACTATGTCATAGGCTTCAATAAGTTTGGTTCCTCAGGGGAAAAAAATGTTCATCCTCTTTATCCATTATATATTCATGGAGTTGGGAACTGACTCAAATCTTCAATGCACTCAGATTGTTTAATTGCATTATTTTATGTAGGAAACAAAGTGAATTGATTCATTAAAATATTAGAGTTTGAGCTTCTCCTTAGAAGTACTTTATTTTTTAGAGTGGCCATACCCAAAGTATGATGTCTGATAATAAGGAATAAACCACTTGTGAAATGTCAGGCTTTCAGGTGTGGTTTGGTATGCTTTGCTTTTTAGAGTGAGGATTCAAGTGTTTTACAATTTCTATAATAATGTACATGACTTAGGTAACTAATTGCCATTAATTAACACAAACTTCAAGATGTATCACTTTAATACCTAGTTGTAGAAATTGCTGAAATGTAACATTTCCTATATTACTTATGAGATCAAATTACATTATGCATATAAATTATTTTTAAATACAATATTTTGCACAAATGCAAGGTGAATGCAATAGTTAGCATTTGCAACATTAGACACAGCCATGAAGTCTCAGGTTCAAACAAAAGTAAGTATTTAGCTATTTTTCACTTGTAATGGGCTAGCTGTGGAAGCACTACTTGAGGCTGTGGTATTAAATCCAGGTCTTCTTCATGTCTTACCATATCATTTTGGGGCTGACTCTCAAAGGGCACTTGTCACCTAGAGCATGTACTTTTCTTGTCAGAAGTCCAAAACTCTCAGGGGGCAAGTGGTTCTTAAATAAGCTGTGATTCTGAAATAAGCTCAGATACTTTGACATACGCCTTTGTCTTGAAGCTCAATGTAGACATAAGTCACATATCCTACAATTCACCCATTTAAAATGTCCAATTCAGTGATTTTTAGTATATGCACACATATATGTAACCCTTATCAGCTGATTTTAAAATACTTTTTTTTTTTTTTGAGCAGAGTCTCACTCACTCTGTTGCCCAGTCTTGAGTGCAATGGTATGATCTTGGTTCACTATAACCCACTCCCAGGTTCAAGTGATTCTCCTACCTCAGCCTCCCAAGTGGCTGGGATTATAGGCTTACACCACCATGCCTGGCTAATTTTTGTATTTTTAGTAGAGACAGGGTTTCACCATGTTGGCCAGGCTGGTCTCGAACTCCTGACCTCAAGTGATTCGCCTGCCTTGGCTTCCCAAAGTGCTGGGATTATAGGCGTAAGCCACCTTGCCAGGACTAGAATATTTTCTTCATGTTATAAAGCAATTCCACAGCTTTTAGCTACCAACCCCCACCTTACATTCTCAAATCAGCTCTAAGTAACCACCAATCTATTTTCTGTCTGTATAGATTTCCCTGTTATGACTTTCATATGAATGAAATCATGTAATATGTGCCTTTTGTGACTGGTTTCTTCCACTTGGTATGATGGGCAATATGGCTCTTAAGGCCTAGTCTTGCAACTGAACTATTGGAATCCCAACCCCCACATTCCATAGGCCCAAGCAAGTCACAGAACCAAGCCCAACTCAATGAGATAGGGAGTATACACTTCCCATGAAGGCTGGGAGAGGGAGGATGTAGAACAGTAATAGAATTTACAAAGCACAGTATTTTTATGTTTTATTTTTAATTGGTCTCTGTATTTCATCATGTCATTGCTTTTTTTGGACAGCAGATGTCTTAACCTATAATAAATCTATATCACTATATCATATAGTAATAACCAATCTCTTTGTTGTTATAATTATTTCAAATTAGAAAATTTACTTTTGCTTTTAATGATGGAAAATGTGCACAATGTGCTGTGTTTTGCATGGGAGGAAAATATAAAAGAAGGGAAGTTGAGATAATATTCATTTCAGAATAAAATTGAGTATTTATTAAGGCTTGGAAAATATAGCTATGGCCAGTATTCAAATATATTTGGTCCTTTACATATTTTTAGGTTTCTGCTGAGCCTGATGGAGCTACTTATGTATTTCAAGGATTTATTAAAGGCAAAGATTATGGGCAGTTTGGCCTACAAAGACTGGGTAAAGTATTCATTTTGATTTTCATGAACTTCTGTTATTATCCCAGCCATCATAAAAGAAAAGACTGTGGATCCTGTACATTAGGCACACTTACTCTGTAAATTCTGCACTGCCAGGACTATATGCTAATACGTTTGATAGCCCTTTTAAATAATCACATTCTTCAAAATATTGGATCTTTATCTACCAACTCTGTACAGTGTTTAGATTTTCATGTTACTTCTAATAAACATGATAAACTGGCTTTCCTTTAAGCACATAAAAAGGAGAAAAAGTGATATAGATAAAAAAGAAAATATTAAACTGTAATTTTTTTTATCGTATCTCATGAGAACTGTAATACTTCTCTTCAGTTTGAATATTGTCGCAGTTTTCACTCCTCTGAAAATGTAGTGACATTTTGAGAAACTCCTATGGTCTGGAAAGGGAAAATAATTTTGAGGAATGGGCCCCTTTTGGGGATTTGGTGCTCTTCAAATATGTAAATTTTCTGCAGTGTGAGGCAAAGAATTTTGTCATTTTTATTTCCAACTCTTTTATGTGTGTGTAAACCTTTAGTGATCTTGCAAGAATGTGTGTATACACATAGCTTTTTGTGTATAATTCTCCTAAGTTCTACTGTCTCCTGTTATTACATTGTGACAGGGATACACAAAGAACAAATTGAGGCTTTAAAAATTATTATTTGACATTTATCTTTTTAAAAAAATGAACTTTTTTTTTTTGACACTGAATCTTGCTCTTGTCGCCCAGGCTGCTGTGTAACGGCACAATTTTGGCTCACTGCAACCTCTGCCTCCCGGGTTCAAGCACTTCTTATGCCTGCGCCTCCTGAGTAGCTGGGATTACAGGTGCCCACCACCATACCCAGCTATTTTTTTTTTTTTAATTTAGTAGAGATGGGATTTTTACCATGTCGGTCAGGCGAATCTGAAACTCCTGACCTCAGGTGATCTGCCTGCCTTGGCCTCCCAGAGTGCTGGGATTACAGGCGTGAGCCACCATGCTCAACTAAAAATGAACTTTTTTAAAAAAAATTTGAAATTTTGCATAGCTTTACTAAGTCACAGGTAAAATAAGGCAAAAAACGATATTAATTTTCTTTAACCTGGACAAAGATGAGGTTTAGTTGAATGTAACTGTTGATCAAAAAGAGAAATGAGCTTTCTCTGGATGAAAAATAAGATGCCACTTACATCCCACCCTGCCTGTGTTTGTCTTAAAAACAGTATAAAACACTCATTAAACCTGATATATTTACACAGTTTTGAATGTAGTGCTGAATATTTTCATGTAATATTTTCCAGACTGTATCAAACACTACATCTGAAGCAGGACCCATAAAAAAGGAACTATTTCCTCTTAATAATTGGTAGCTGTTTCCTTTTCCCTCATTCCTGTGCCAATGTGTTGACAAACATGGCTTTTCTCATTTCCTAACTCTGCAAATGCCATCAGCATTTACTGAGCTTCAAGCAGAACATTTGTAATCCTGTGTTTTCTTGCCTCTTACATCCTCATAAATAAGTTCTGTTAATTTTCATTATTAAATCATCTTCAAGTCTATTGTCCCATGTACTTCCTAGTGTTCTAATTTAAATTTTAATTCCTTTTTTAAATCTCAGTTGTCACTACAATCTTTTAACTACACCTGCTTCCAGTCTGTATTCCCTGAAGTCTTTCCTACTACAGTCATGTTCTAAATCTCATGTCATATCACTGGGTCTTTTATTTCTAAACACCTTCAGTTGTTCCTGAGGTGGATAGTAACTGCCAGGTGCCATTGCTCATGCTTGTAATACCAGCACTTTGGTAAGCCAAGCCAGGCGAATCACCTGGGTTCAGGAGTTCAAGACCAGCATGGGCAACATGGTGAAAACCCATCTCCAGGAAAAATACAAAAGTTAGCTGGGCGTGTTTTCATGTACCTGTAGTCCCAGCTATTAGGGAGGCCGAGGCAGGAGGGTTGCTTGAGCCAGGGAGGTCGAGGGTGACAAAGTAAGACCCTGGCTCAAAAAAGAAAAAAAAAAAACTTTGAGTTCATCTGAATGGTATTTATTCTTTTTTAGAGTCTAGCCATAGTTTATTGTTTTAACCTCCCACTTCTATCACACATCAATGCTGTCACATCTCCTAACTAAACTACTCACCTTCTCATTTCCAGGCTTATGAAGATTCTTCAAGCCAAGCCTATGTTGTATATCCTCCAGAATTACTCCTTTCTTTTCTAAAGCAGATTGATCATTAATTCATGCTTGATATGTGCACTTATTAGTGTCTCCACGTCTTCCCACTATTGTATAAACTCCTTAGATTAGGGACTCTGCTTATTTATTAGTTTGTACCCTTTCCTGGAAAAATATCTTCTACATAAGAGGCATTGTGCAAACATATGTGAAAATGAGTTGAAAACGTTTCATGAATTATGTTCGTTTACTATGTCCATTTCCAGGTACATATCTTAAGAATGAAAGAAGTTAATTGATTCATGAAAGTAGAAATTAATTATGATAAAAGGGTTGACATTATATTTATAATTTATTTTTTATTTTGTAGGATTGAATATGTCAGAAGGTTCAAATTCTTCGAACCAATCTCATGGTACAAATAGTAGTTCTGTGGCCATTGCTATTCTTGTGCCTTTTTTTGCACTTATATTTGCAGGATTTGGATTTTATCTTTATAAACAAAGGTAAGCTCATTGATTTTTTTAACTACAAAATGTTTCCCAAATCTATTTTTCATGTTACTTTTACTGCTGTAATTCAAATCCTAATTTCAAATTTTGTTTTCTGGGTTGTTGAACTCTGTGTGCTAACTATTGCCATAGTCACTGAAAAACTTATTTACCCTGCCCACCCGTGCAACACTACATACAACATAACAAAAGTCCTCTATTATTGCACAGCAATTCAATTTAACCTTTCTTTGCCTGCCAGTTTCCTGGTGTGCAACTAATTGTAAAAGTTATTTCTACGTTATTTATAATGAGACTTTAGAGATAGAAAATTTAGGTTAAAGTTTAAATTTGAGAGATAATATCTGCTGCCAGATATATTTAAAAAACTAGGAAGAAGCTTGGGTCCAAACCTCTTAGTTCACATGAAAACACTAATTGATTTTACTCAGGCAGACAGACAGACG